>CABHPP010094387.1:28393-57764 GCA_902168425.1 Peromyscus attwateri
TTTTTTTTTGAGACAGGGTTTCTCTGTGTAGCTTTGCGCCTTTCCTGGAACTCACTTGGTAGCCCAGACTGGCCTTGAACTCACAGAGATCCGCCTGGCTCTGCCTCCCGAGTGCTGAGATTAAAGGCATGCGCCACCACCGCCCGGCGCATAACACATTTTAAATTTAGATGATGCATTCACAATCTACATAGAGAAGAAATGGGAATGAAAACTGTAAGCTGTATCACTGTCTGCTATTATTTTAAGCTAACTTCTAAAAATTAATATAGTGAGAGACTTAAAATCCTATCAGTAGGACCCTATATTATCATGTTCTTTATTATTAAAAAATAATATTTGTAGTTATTCTCATCATTGACTTGCTGAGTTGTTTTAAGTGTTTGGCAGATAAAGAACAGTGAATGGAATGAACTTTTTATTTAAGAAACATGTACCTATCTATCATAAAATAAAACTCTATGTTATATGTCTTATGAGACTTTAAAGTAAATGTATTACAAGGATAAAATCATCAGAAGACTTTGTGGAATATGTAGAATTTATAGAAGCCTTAGAATTATGTATGGATTTTCACAGGTTAAGTATATGGAAATAAATGAGACATTTGTGTTTGAGAAAATGATATGGAAAGAAGATAAGAGATGGAGATGAAGGAAAATTCTCAGTCTATAAGGCCTATAAGAGGATCCTTTTCAAACATTATATTGGAGAGACGGAATTGTAATAAGTTAAAGACTGTATTAAATACCAAATGAGTTGAATAAACTATGCATTGACGATGTTTACATAAGAGAATTGCATGATAGAAGTTGTACTGGAGGATGGATGCTTTGCTAAATGGATAGAAAGTGGGTAGAGCTATTAAGTGGATTCTACTTATAGCCAATTGGACAGATGAAAACCAACGCTGGGCTAATTTGGAGAAAAATGAGAATTTTTGAACAAGTTTAAGAGATTACGTATAGGGTAACAAATAGAAATTGGCAGACAATTACTCAGGCATTGTGAGTAATAATTAATTCTAAATTTAATTATATATTAAAGAAATTAAGGAATCAGGGGTACATAAAATACTATATCTTAATGTGGGGGGAGTCCTCTTTTCCCCTCATCCTGTTAGCCATCAGTCCAAGATGGCCAAGGAGCAGAAGCAGTGACCAAAAGCTTTGTAAGGGACCCAAGAGCACGAACAGAGACAGCCCTCTGGGAGACTTACATCAATGAAACAGCTCAAGTGTATTTGATGCAGCAGTAGGTTCCTATAGCAGAGCTCCTAGCGTAAGTCTTCTTAGCAGGAATCCGTGCCAGGGTCAAGCTAAAGATAAACCAAGCATCTGGTTTAGAGACAACTTTCAGAACACGTCAGTCCTCCAGGCCCAGGGACATTCTCCAGATAAGGGGAGGTAGAGGCAGGATTTTCTGCTGGAAGGAGGGAGCCCCATGTTGTAGAGCTATTGAGATAAGCTTTCAGGCCACAGGCAGACTGAAACCTCTCTACAAGTCAGCAAACCCTTCCAACATCTTAAGTATAGGTGGCTAATATGCTGACTGAATTAGTTTAGATATAGTCACATGATGACATTTGTTTGGCCTCACATTATATTTTCAAGCCTTTTTTTTTATTTTAATAACAATGAAGCATATTGATCCTCTCATTCCAGTACTAACCCAAAGGTTGTTTAAAAAAAAATACCAAGCACTTCTCTGCATCAAAATCACTTGGATAAGTAATTTATGTAAATCATAGAAATTATCTCAGGTTAAAAAAAAGAAACCAGTTAGCAATAAACTTTATATAAGAAAATATTTCATTAAATGATTTCAAATGCTACTTCAAGTCAGTTTTTAAGTAGTAGTGAATGAAATTAAGCATGAAGATCATTGGGCTGTGCTCAGGTAGTCCTGCTGAGGAGAAGGAGGAGGAATTGTAGGAGACAGGGGGGTCAGGAGCATCACAGGAAAACAGACAGAAACCACTAGCCTGGCTCATAGGAACTCACAGAGTCTGAACCAACAAGAAGGGAGCCTGCATGGGACTGACCTAGACTGTCTGCATATATGTGACAGATGTGTAGCTTGGTCTATATGTGAGATTCCTGACAATTGGAGCAGGGGCTGTACTGGGGCTTTGGCTGGCTCTTGGGAATCTGTTCCTCATGGTGGACTGCCTTGCCCAGCTTGATTACAGGAGGAGGTGCTTGGTCTTATGTCATCTTGATATGCCATGCTTTGTTGATGCCCATGGGAGGCCTGCTCCTTTCGAAGGGAAAGGAGGAGGGGGGATTGGCAGGGGAGGAGTGGAAGGAGAGGAGGGCAGGGAGGCCGCAGTCTGGATGTAAAATACATTAATTAATTAATAGAAATAAAGAAATTAGGTATGAGAGCAGGGTGGATTTCAAGGACCAAGCTCAAACAATGACCTTCAATTTTATTCTAATATAGGTATTTATGCTTTTTGATCAGGATGAAGGGACATTGAAAATCTAAGTTCACAACCTTTGGACTACAGAATACACTGTTTGAAAAACACAGTCATTGACTTTGGACAGAGAATGGGCATAGTAAGGTCCAATAAGAAAAAAATAAAATAAAAACAAGTTCAATAGTATAGGTACTTTTAAGAAAGGGTAAATATTTAGGGTTAGCATAAGGACTAAATGAAAATGTGTTTTTCCTTAGTTTGGTTTTGTTTTACAGTGGAGAAATGAAAATAGTAATATGGAAATTGGGTAGAGGTTAATGTCATTTGCAGACATTCTTACTTTAGCAGGCTGTTAGGACATTATATAGAAGCCTGCTAGACATAAAAGCATATAGAATGATCTTTAGGAGAATAGAGAATTCCAAGATTTGCTTGTCTGGTGGATTCATCAACTACATTCCATGTGGTTCTGGTGGACAGAATGGCCTGCTGCTGGCTAATGTGTATGTAGCAGTCTATGCAGATCTTGCCACTGAAGAACTTCTGTAAGGAAGGGAATATGAGGAATGCCACAACCACAAAATAATAAAGCCCAGCTTTTCCTGCAGTGAATTATCAATGCTGTATACTCTCGCCCTAGGCTTTTTGTTATACCATGTTGACCTAATGGTGCTGGCAGCCTCATCTGTTTATGCTTTGGTCATCATTTTATCAAACTGAAACTCAAAGTAGATCTTACAAAGAACAATATTAAATTTGTTATGGACTCATTAGAGCCACTGAAGCCAGTCATGACTAAAGCCAAGGTAATAAATAATAAACTCCCTTTGAGTTATATGAACTGGTCATTGTCTTCCCCATTGATCCTACTGAACAGTTTTAGTATAACTTACACTTAACAGGATGTTTGTAATCAGACACATGTAAGAGTATACATAGAAAACATATAACGAAGATATGTAGAATTGATCTTTTAAAAACAAACATCAATACAAACTGAAGTAAATCATTAAAAGGCTGTTGAGTAAACAGTCTTAATTGATGATTATAATGGAGTCCAAATTGTCAAATATAGTATAGAACTTAATAGAATATCTAGTAAACTTGCTTTAATAAGGTAAATATTACTCAAAAAAACTTGGTACTGAATAGATGAAGAATTAGAATCCTAGAGCAGAGAAATACAAAGGAAAGACCTTTATGACCATGAAAATGCTCAACGTGCTTACCATCAATAGAAAATAATCCACTGCACAGACACTGAATAATACAAGATGCCATAAAATATAACTGATGTGGATAAAACCTGAGTTTGAGAGAAAATGTCTATTAGAAAATTATGTACTTTCTTAAGTCATTTAATCAAATAATTTATTATATTTTATAGAATTATAATCACAGTGATAACAATGTTATATTTTCATTTTTATGTTATAATAAAAAAATCTTGCTGGGCAAGGTTGAAGCATTTTTTTTATCTAATTATTCTTTTATCGATAAAAACTCGGGAGTTAGATACCAGGGGAAATAACCTGACTGATCAGAGAAGCAGTGGGGAAGTGACCAGTGACTACCTCTTCTAACTATCCTCAATCAAGCATCTTTCTAAGCCCCTACCTACTACTTTTTTGTCTCTCTGTGGGTAATTTGGGTCAACTAGTAGCTTGCTCTGCTCTCTGATTCAAGGCAATCTTGGGAGTCTCAGAGTGGGATCAAAACACCCCACAACACAAGGTGGTACATACCTTTAATCCCAGCACTCTCAAGGCAAATGCAGCTGGATCTCTAAGAGTTTGAGGCCAGCCTGGTCTACAAAGAGAGTTGTGGCACTATTACACAGAGAAATCCTATCTCAACAATCAACAACAACACAAAGAATGGAATTCTCATTGCTTTATTAAATATTACTTCATTGTTATTACATATTAAAATTCATTAAAGTTCTCATCTTTGGTTCAGTCATTTGAACATTTCTCTAAACACCATCTAGTTTTCATTATCTCCTTTACTTAATGATATTATTTAAGTTGGAGGGTCCTTCTGGAAGACATTCAGTATTCCAAAATAACAGTTTCTCTTATGTATCTTGGACATTTGCTGTTTTGTTTATAGTGTTATAGAATGCATTATTATTAAATATATAGACTGCTTTAATATTCTTTTATATGTTTGTTCATGTATATAAATATGGTCCAAGAAATTTATATACTGAAATTTTAAAATTAAATAAAAACATCCTTTATACCAATGATACCTACAACTGTAAGGATCTTGAGTGTGGTCTTTTATAACATGAATCTTAAAAGGCATTATTATTAATAAAAAAAAAAACCTGGAGCCAGGTATTAGGGTGGAAACTGAAAGATCAGAGAAACAGAACAAACCAGCCACGTTCTTATTTCTATGAAATCCTCAGCCTCAAAAGAGAGACTTCCTGTTTACTCACACCTTATATACCTTTCCATGTCCTGCTGTCTTCCTTCCTTCCTAGTGCTGGGATTAAAGAAATGTGCCACCATGCCTGGTTCTGTTCCCAGTGCGGCCTAGAATTCACAGAGATCCAGATGAATCTCTGCCTCCTGAATGCTAGGGTTAAAGGCCTGTGCTACCACGGACTGACCTCTATGTTTAATACAGTGGCTGGCTTTGTCCTCTGATTGTCAGGTAAGCATTATTGGGGTATACAATATATCACCACATTTCCCCATTTTTATCTAAAATAATAAAAGGTTGTAACTAATATAAAAAACTATATATAATAAGTGCAATAATGATATAATATATACAGGCAATAAATGAAAATTGTCTAGTCCATTTGCATTTGACAAATTCAGTGAAAATATTTCATTATCTATCTTATTTTGGTGAATCCAAAGTGTACCTAATTCACTTTCTATCCTAACTTGTATGACCAACTGAAAACTATCTTTTGATATCTTCCAAACATATACACTTTACACCTCTTTAGTGAGTTTCTGTTTTGAATTTGTTAACAAGGAAAACTATAAGTATAACCATCTAATCTTCAACTCCTTCAGAGATCCAAGAAGAAAATAATGTTAACTGAGTAAGGAAAAAGTGCAAACAAGCAACTTCAAAAAAAAAAAAAGTGAGAAATGACAGAAACAACCTGCTGCCTGGACAGTCACCAAGGTTTCTCTGCCACATTGGGTATCCAAATAAATGTTTGTTTCTTTGATTCATTTTTTTTTGTTTGTTTGTTTTTCGAGACAGGGTTTCTCTGTGTAGCTTTGCGCCTTTCCTGGAACTCACTTGGTAGCCCAGGCTGGCCTCGAACTCACAGAGATCCGCCTGCCTCTGCCTCCCGAGTGCTGGGATTAAAGGCGTGTGCCACCACCACCCGGCGTTTCTTTGATTCTTATGCCTGCTTTTTGAACTTTTTCCTTTTGTTGTGTTGCCTTTGTCTAACTTCAATATGATGGTTTTTGCTTTATCATGTTACATTCTATTTTGTAAAAAAAAAAAATCTTGTCAAATTTAAGAAAATAAGAAGAAAATAATTATTTTAAAGGTGCCTTCCTATAAAACAAGTTCAGCCATGTGTTTCTTATATTTGCTCTTACATATGTCCAGTATATAATTAACTTAGTGAAAAACATTCTCATGGTAATAGTGTTTTCAAGCTTCACATTTTTCACATGTACTCACTCCAGATAGAAACTTAAGCATACCAAAATAATGATTCCACCAATGCTCAACTCTTTGATCCAATGAGTTTCTATTGGGCTCATGAACAGTATTGTGCCTACAGGGTTACAATGAACAGGGATGTTTCTAAAGCAGTTTCAGCTCCAGAAAGCCTCCTTCCACCCAGTATGGGTGATGACTCAGAAGCTGCAATCCAGGAGCTCCCAGCACAGCTTGTAGGTAGCTTTGACAGTCCATGCATTCTCTTTTCCACAGATAGACTAGCTAGAATCTCCTTCCCCAGAACCTGTTTACTCCTTCTTATACTTCTGGGAAAGAGCTTGAGAAATGTTCCAAGTTTCTGTTCTCTCAGTCACGTGAACATTTGTTTACTTCCTGAGTCTCAGGAGCTTCTTACTCCCTCGTGAAGAGACTATTCCAATTCAGAAGAAACTGGCATACAACAAATGTAAACACCCAAGTCTTTAAAATTAAGTGGCTAACTAAATTATCAAATATTTATTAGTCTGCTCTTATAATATTAAATATTATTAGATAGTTTTACACAAATTATGTAAAATGTAACCTAAACAGATATAATGAATGTTTCAAAATAAATAATAATTTCTTGAAATTATTGTTCTAGCCAAGATATTAAAGAACTTGGTTAGTATATTTTTACATGATTTTCAAATTCTTGTCCCCTAAATCTAAAATATATGGATTTAATCTTTATTTATAAAAAACAAGTAGAGTTAAAAACAATTTTGTACATGTAAGGCTTTTTGGATGATTTTTTTCATGTCAAGTGTCCACTGAAACCTGTTAAGATTTTTATTTGGATCTGTAAATTATCACTGTGATGTGGCAAAAATAATGCTGTGTCTCCTCTAATTTTCTAAGGTTTAGTGCATCAACTTGGTATGTTAGGTATCCCTAAGCTGTCATAAGTGTTCCATGATTTCACGAAAGAAACCAGGCCAATAGAAAATTCTGAATATGCCAGTATCCCAGCTGACCATAACACACAGCAAAATCCACTGAAATCAAACTACACAAATAAATTTGTTCTAAATACCATAGAAACTATTTGAGCACAGACTAGATAGAAAAATTATAAGCAGAGAAAATTATGTGTATGTAAAATTTAAATTGAACAGTCAAAAGTCACATAATTTCATAATATCATATGAATAATTTAATAGTTTATTAGTCTCAAACACTTTAACTTTGAGGATAGTTTATATTCTGTTTCTATAAATAAACTGTAATCACATAACTAAATAATTAAATATAAAATTTCTTATTAAAGTATTATTTAAATAGTATTGCATTTAAAATTAAGTTTCAGTTTTATACAATCCTCGGTTGAATACTACCCCTTAGGAACTAGATAAAGTGTTTGTGAGAAATTTTATATTGCATTTTCTTTATGGGGTTTCTTAAACAATTATCAATCAAATTTCATGACTTTGCTATTAGGATTTAACATAATGTTCATAAATTGTTACTATAGGGTCTTTTACATAATATGTTAGCTAACAAAATCATTGTTCTAATTAATATTTTATAGAAACTTTTTAAAGAAATGGTATTCTCTGACATGCATTAAGTATAATTTCCCCAGGCAAGGAAACAGAGCAATAATTGGATACAAAGTGATTATATATTTATATATTATGTTTATATTATATTATATTATAATGAATTTTAGACTTCAATGTAATGGTTTTAAGAGAATGTTTGTCTTGTTTCTGTAAACTTTGAATGATGGAAGAAATAAAGAAAGAAATTAAAGACTTCCTAGAGAACAATGAAAATGAAAGTACAACATACCCAAACTTATGGGATGCTGTAAAAGCAGTGCTAAGAGGAAATTTCATAGCACTAAATGCCCACATAAAGAAGTTGGAGAAATATCACACTAGTGAGTTAACAGCACACCTGAAAGCTCTAGATCAAGAAGAAGCAAGGTCACCCAGGAGGAATAGATGCCAGGAAATAATCAAATTGAGAACTGAAATCAATAAAATAGAAACAAAGAGAACAATACAAAGAATCAATGAAACAAAGAATTGGTTCTTTGAGAAAATCAACAAGATAGACAAACCCTTATCCAAACTAACCAAAAGGCAGAGAGAGAGCATCCAAATTAGCAAAATCAGAAATGAAAAGGGAGACATAACAACTAACAATGAGGAAATCCAGAGAATCATCAGGTCATACTTCAAAAACCTGTACTCCACAAAACTGGAAAATCTAACAGAAATGGATAACTTTCTGGATAGTTACCACATACCTAAGTTAAATCAATACCAGATAAACAATTTAAATAGACCAATAACTCTTAAGGAAATAGAAGCAGTCATTAAAGTCTCCCAACCAAAATAAGCCAAGGACCAGATGGTTTCAACACAGAATTCTACCAAATCTTCAAAGAAGAGGTAATACCAATACTATTTAAATTGTTCCACACAATAGAAACAGAAGGAACATTACCAAAATCCTTCTATGAGGCTACAATTACCCTGATTCCCAAGTCAAACAAAGATGCAACAAAGAAAGAGAACTATAGACCAAGCTCCCTCATGAACATTGATGCAAAAATACTCAATAAAATATTGGCAAACAGACTCCAAGAACACATCAAAACAATTATCAACCATAATCAAGTAGGCTTCATCCCAGAGATGCAAGGGTGGTTCAACATATGAAAGTTAGTCAATGTTATAGACCATATAAACAAACTGAAAGAAAAAAAAAACACATGATCATCTCACTAGATGCTGAAAAGGCCTTTGACAAAATCCAACACCCCTTCATGACAAAGGTCTTGGAGAGATCAGGAATACAGGGAACATATCTAGACACAATAAAGGAATTTACAGCAAGCCAACAGCCAATATCAAATTAAATGGAGAGAAACTCAAAGTGATTCCACTAAAATCAGGAACAAGACAAGGCTGTCCGCTCTCCCCATACTTATTCAATATAGTACTTGAAGTTCTGGCCAGAGCAATAAAACAACATAAGGAGATCAAGGGGATACAAATTGGAAAGAAAGAAGTCAAGCTTTCACTATTTGCAGATGACATGATAGTATACATATGTGACCCCAAAAGTACAACCAAGGAACTCATACAGCTTATAAACACCTTCAGTAATGTAGCAGAATACAAGATTAACTCAAAAAATCAGTAGCCCTCCTATATACAATTGACAAACGTCCTGAGAAAGAAATCAGAGAAACATCACCATTTACAATAGCCACAAATGATATAAAATACCTTGGGGTAACTCTAACTAAGCAAGCAAAGAACCTGTATGAAAACAACTTTAAGTCTCTGAAGAAAGAAATTGAAGAAGATATCAGAAAATGGAAAGATCACCCATGCTCATGGAGAGGTAGGATTAACATAGTAAAAAATGGCAATCTTACCAAAAGCAATCTACAGATTCAATGCAATTCCTATCAAAATCCCAACACAATTCCTCACAGACCTGGAAAGAACAATACTCAACTTCATATGGAAAAACAAAAAAACCCAGGATAGCCAAAAGAATCCTGTACAATAAAACAACCTCTGGAGGTATCACAATCCCTGACTTCAAGCATTACTATAGAGCTTCACTAATAAAAACAGCTTGGTACTGGAATAAAAACTAACATGTGGACCAATGGATCCGATCTGAAGACCCTGACAATAACCCACACACCTATGAGCACCTGACTTTGATAAAGAAGCCAAAACTGTACAATGGAAAAAAGAAAGGATCTTCAAGAAATGGTGCTGGCATAACTGGATGTCAACATGTAGAAGACTGCAAATAGATCCATATCTGTCACCATGCACAAAACTTAAGTTCAAGTGGATCAAAGACCTCAACATAAATCTAGTTACTCTAAACCTGATAGAAGAGAAAGTAGGAAGTAGTCTTAAAAGCATTGGCACCTGAGATCACTTCCTAAATATAACACCAGTAGCACAGACACTGAGAGAAGCAATCAATAAATGGGACCTCTTGAAATTGAGAAGCTTTTGTAGGGCAAAGGACATGGTCAACAAGACAAAACAACATCCTACAGAATGGGAAAAGATCTTCATCAACCCCACATCTGACAGAGGGCTGATATCCAGAATATATAAAGAACTCAAGAAATTAGACATCAAAATAACCAACAGTCCAATTAAAAAATGGGCTATAGAGCGAAACAGAGAATTCTCAACAGAAGAAGCTCAAATGGCTGAAAGACATTTAAGGAATTGCACAACATCCTTAATCTTCAGGGAAATACAAATCAAAATGACTGAGATACCATCTTACACCCGTCGTAATGGCTAAGATCAAAACCACTGAAGACAGCTTATGTTGGAGAGGATGTGGAGCAAGGAAAACACTCCTACACTGTTGGTGGGAATTCAAACTTGTACAGCCACTTTGGAAATCAATATGGCGCTTTCTTAGAAAATTGGGAATCACCCTCCCTCAAGACCCAGCTATACCACTCTTGGGCATATACCCAAGGAATGTTCAGTCATACCACAAGGACACATGCTCAACTATGTTCATAGTAGCATTATTTGTACTAGCCAGAACCTGGAAACAACCTAGATGCCCTTCAACTGAAGAATAGATAAGTAAATTGTGGTACATATACACAATGGAATACTACTCAGCAGAGAAAAGTAATGACATCATGAGGTTTGCAGGCAAATGGATGGATCTAGAAAAAAATCCTCCTAAGTGAGGTAACCCAGGCTCAGAAGGACAAATCTAGTATGTATTCACTCATAAGTGGATACTAGGTGTAAAGCAAAGGATAACCAGACTGCAACTCACAACTCCAGGGAGGCTACCTAGTAAAGAGGACCCTAAGAAAGACACAGGGAATGCCCAATGACAGAGAAATGGATGAGCTCTACATGAGCATACTGGGGTGAGGAGGGTTAATGGAGGGCAAGGGTCCGGGGAAAGCAAGTTTAGGGGAGCGGGAGGTCCCAGCTGGATCAGGAGCAGAGTGGGAGAACAAGGAAAGAGATGCCATGATAAATGAAGAGCCCATGGGAATAAGAAGAAGCAGAGTGCTAGAGAGGTCCCCAGAAATCCACAAAGATATGTCCACAATAGACTCCTGGCAATGGTCGAGAGTGTGCCTGAGATGACCTACTCTGGTGATCAGATGGCTGAGCACCCTAACTATCATGATAGAACTCTCATCCATTGACTGGTGGAAGCAGATGCAGAGATCCATGGCCAAACCCTAGGTGGAGCTCCAGGTGTCCATCTGGTGAAAGAGAGGAGGGATGATATGAGCAAGAGATATTGAGACCATGATTGGAAAAAGCCCAGGGACAAATAGCCAAACTAGTGGAAATGCATGAACTGTGAACTAACAGCTGAGGAACCCCCATGGAACTGGACCAGGCCCTCTGGATAAGTGAAACAGTTGATTAGCTTGAACTGTTTGGGAGGCACCAGGCAGTGGAGCCGGGACCTGTCCTTGGTGCATGGGCTGACTTTTTGGAACCTAGGGCCTATGCTGAGACACTTTGCTCAGCCTTTGTGTAGGGAGGAGGGAACTGGACCTGCCTCAATTGAATCTACCAGGTTGAACTAACTCCCTCCCACCTTGCCTTGGAGGAGGTGGGAATGCAGGGTGGATTGGGGGGGAAGGCTGGAGGGTGGGAGGAGGGAGGACAGGGGAATCCATGGCTGATATGTAAAATGAACTTAATTATAAAATAAAAATATTTTTTAAGAAAACTTTGAATGATAAAACAGAGATGAAGGTGTAATTATGTGGCACTGTAAGTTTATACTTGTCTTGATATTTCCAATTCTTGCAAAATAATGAAAAGTTATAGTTTTATAATCACAGATATAAAAGACATATAAACATTTCTAAATTAGAAAAAACAATTTCCTTTTGCTAGATAAAAAATATAAATGGTATCTAGAGTTTAAAAACAATAGAAAAATTCAAAGATCTTCTGATAGATAAAAATCAGGACACACCATTTCATAAGAAAGACAAATGTATAGGAACAATGTATGATTTAAAAGTCTGAGCTCACTTCTGGATTTTGGAAAACCCATCACCCCTCAACTTGTGATCCCACCAACCCCTGTGGTTGTCCCAAGATAAGGACATAGAATCCCACCAATCCCAGGCAACCCTGAAAGCTTTGCCCCCTTACCTCCCTCCAAAAAACAAACAAACAAACAAACAAACAAACAAAAAACCCCAACAAACTATGTATGGCCCGCCTCCTGCTTAGTTCTTTGCTGTGCTTCTGTCCTGAGCAGAGGACCCACCTTTTCGTCTCTCTCCCAATAAATCTCGTGTGTGAAGTTTGCTGTGCTCTGTGACTTTGTGGTATTCCTTGGCTCCTGACGCCAGGATACCTTTCTCTCCCGAGCTGTAACACTTACATTGGTAATTAGGAGAGGCTCTTCTAGTCCATGCTCCCCACTCTGGGACTCTATCCCTCATCTCCAATCCGCCCATAACAAACTAACCTTCCTTGTGGCACCGCACCCATCAGTGGCAATCCTGTAAGTCCCCACTTTGATCAGTGTAAATGCTTGACTGAATCCAAGGAAGTGGCCATTGAGCATCCAGCACCCCTCTGTTACTCCTGCAGGCAGAAGTACTCCTTGCCACCATTTTTAGCACACTTGACCTCACCCCATTCCCCCTACCCTTAGAGCTGCGATCTTGCAACATCCTTAGACCCAACTATTGCTCCCTTTTATGCCTTCTTCTTCCACCTTGCTTTGGTATCTGCCCATAATCCTACAGCTCTTCTAGGCCCCTGTGGCTTTTGTGATTCTATTCCCTGAACTTTTCCCATCGATCAGACTTCATCACTGATCTCGGTTTTCCATGGCCTCTAGGCAAGCCTTCAGGCCTTGCCAAAAGTCCTGATAGCAGGCATTGAGACTCCTCTTCAGCTATTAGCCCTGAACACCATCGAGTGCAGTGACAGTCCACTGAACAGCTTGGTCCTTGTTTCACCCTCCCTAAATCCTAGGGACTTTCTCAACTACTGGCTGCTTCACCTTTTCTTCCTCTTCTCCCCACACCTCATCCATGGAAACAGTGTCTTCCACACCCTCTCATTACCCATTGGGATGCCTGTTGGAAAACCTCGTTCCTTTCCACCTGGAATCCCACATGAACGTCCCCAAATTTATTTGCTTTTGCAATAAATATGGCCTCAATATCTCCTTGATAATCAATTCAAATGGTTGCCTAATGACAGCATAGATTCCAATATTATTCAGGAACTTTGCAAATACTATAAGCTATCAGGGAAATGGAAAGAGATTCCCATTCCCTAAGTTCAAGTTTCCTCTTTTATCAGCTCAAAGCCCTGTTTGCTTTTGTTAGATCTCCCCAACACCACATACACACACACACACACACACACACACACACACACACACACACATTGCGAATGTCCTGTCTTTTAAGTTACTGTTGATGGACCTGTAAGTTTGTTGAAAAGTGGGAGTTGGAACCAGATCTAGCAGGAGTTGGAGAAATCAAAGGAGAAGGCCTGCTGCAGCATACACACACCTTGCATATACATCTCACCAGGTGCTGCATCTCTCAGCTCCCTCCTACAGCATCCTCTGTCCATATCCAGGGCTCAAATTTTTTTCTATCTTTAAACCTCTTTGTTCTCAGCTTATTAGATTAAAGTTTTATTAGTCTACTGTTTAATGCTGACCCACTCAATTAAAAGCTGTGCTGGAGCTGGGGTACAGCTCCACCTGCTCTAGACCCAAGCATGTTTCTCTCTCCCATATCAGGCAATCCACTTGACTATGTGACAGAGAAAGGAGAGCAAAACAAAATAAAGGGACAAACTTTTTCCAATCAAGACTATTGCTCCTCATCTCATAATTTTTTGGTTTCATTTTAAATCTCTAAAACATTTGCTAAGTTACAAATCTTATTTTGTGAGACTATTGTGTAAACTCTATGTACCTCAAGATTTATAAGCATGTAGTGGGTAGCTGTTTCAGCTTTGACCTGGAAGTACCACCCCCAATGAGGCTTTGGTAACTATCACACCTACAAGGCAGAGCCGAGAGAGGACCCCTGAAGACCCTAGATCTGGATGGGCCAGCTCTCTTGGTTCCTGGATCCTGGATGCTGGAGGTAGACCAAGCAGAGTTCTCCAGATAACACCGCTGGACTGCGCTTCACCTTTCCCAGACCCTGTTACCTATCCCTTCACTTGTAAGTTACCCCCCCCAAATAAACTTCCCTTTTAACTATGAGGAGTTGCCTTATTATTTAAACCAATATAAGCATATTGGTTATGATTGAAAATCTGTAACAAAAGGATTAACTTAAAACCCATAACACTAGGGTTGATAGTTATAAGTCTATCCATAGGTGCTAAGTGAAGCCTTTGCCTTGCTACCACCTCAGCAGCCATGTGGCTGACAGTAATCTTTGCTGAGTTGGAAAGGATGGATTTTGACATTTGAATTCACTCCCATCTTGATTAAAAGTGAACACATTTTATAAACCAACCAAAGATAAAACAACTCTGCCTAGCTATGAAGCCAAAACCAGATGATTACTCTGCTATTTTCTGTAAGCTAATGAGCCTCCAGCTTGTTGACCTTAACCCATAGTCTCTTCTCTCCATCTCTGGCCTCTTCTGTTTCCTTTTATCAATCTACAGTGATAGGTTGCCCAAATCAATTTTATTGGCTGCCCATATTCAGCCCACTGTCAGCCCTTAGTCCTCCCCCTATTCACTTCTGCTCCCCATGGGAATCCCTTTACTCTCCCCTACCTGCCTTAAACTAGGCACAGTTCTCCCTTTTCAAGATGGTGCCAGGACAAATGGCTTGTTCAGAGTATATGTCCCTTACACATTAAATGAGCACTCTCAAGTAGAAAAGGATTAGGGTTTGTTTGGTTTTCTGTTGCTGTGAAGAGACACCATGACCATGACAACTCTTACAAAGAAGACATTTTTTTTTGTTTGTTTTTGAAGACAGGGTTTCTTTCTGTAACTGTCCTAGTTGTCCTAGAACTCACTTTGTAGACCAGACTGGCCATGAACTCACAGAGAACCACCTGCCTTTGCCTCCCTAGTGCTAGGATTACAGGTGTAAAGAAAAGATTTAATTGGGGTAGCTAGCATACAGTTTCAGAGATTCAATCCATTATCATCATGACAGAGAGCATGGCAGTATGTGGGCAGACATGTTGCTGGAGTAGTAACTGAGAGTTCTACATCTTTTAGACAACAGGGAATTGATTGAGACACTGGATAGTATTCTGAGCACAGGAAACCTCAAAGCCCACTACCACAGTGACACTTCCTCCAACAAGATTATACCAACTCCCAAAAAGCCACACCTCCTAGTAGTGCCACTTCCTATGAGATTATGGGGGCCAATTACATTCAAACTACCATATTATATTCCCTCCCCTGTAAGACTGTAACAGTATCATAATGCAAAATGCATTTAGTCCAACTTCAATAGTCCCCATAGTCTATCACAGTCTCAACAATGTTTAAATGTCCAAAGTTCAAATTTGCTTCTGAGACTCATGCAATCTCTTAACTGTAATCCCCAGTAAAATCAAAAATAATAAAAAGAAACAGATCACATACTTCCAACATATAATGGCACAGAATATACATTACCATTACAAAATGTAGGGAAGAGATCACAGTGAGGAAATACTGGAAAATACTGAAAAATCAGCTAGGCAAACTCCAAACTCTGAATCTTCATGTCTGATGTCGAAATGCTCTTCAGATCTCCAACCATTCAGCTTTGGTGTCTGCAACACACTTCTTTCTCTTAGGCTGGCTCTACTTTCTGATAGCAGCTCTCCTCTGCAGGTATTCCACAACTCTGGCATCTCTAACATCTTGGTTCTTCAAGGCAATCCAGACTTCAACTTCACAGCTTCAGGCAATGCCTTCTCTACTAGGCCTCCAATAAGAGACACACCTGATACATGTCTGCCCTTGCTGGCTTTCTTTAGGTATGGAGGCAAATTCTATAACCCATTTCTTCTATTCTTAACTCTGGAGCCAAAATCATGTTGCTGAAGCTCCAAAGTTCTGCTGCTACTGGGGCTGGAACATGACCCCCTCATTCAGTTATATCTTCACCAGCTTTCTGTCCTTCACTGCCTAAGTTTGAGTATCCTGAAACTTGCTCTGTCAACCAGGCTGGCTTTAAACTCAGAGATCCCCAGCCTCTGCCTTCTGAGTGTTGGGATGAAAGGTATGTGCCACCACACCAGGCTCTAAGCTTTTTTAAAAATCCCTTTCATAGGCTAGAAATTTAGCTGGGTGGGACCTTGCTCTGAGGTCACCATTAGATTCTCTAGGGTCACAGAGCTTATGGAATGAATCTCTCTCTCTCTATTTATCTGTCATCTATCTATCTATCTATCATCTATCTATCTATCTATCTATCTATCTATCTATCTATCTATCTATCTATATAATGAATATATCAGAATGACTTACAGGGTACAGGCTGCAAGTAGTTATGAATGGAAAGTCCAAGCATCTAGTAGTTGCTCAGTCCCAGTAGGCTGGGTATTTCAGTTTGTCTTCTGTATGTGCTGGAATTTCAAAGTGTAGGGCCCTGTCCCCCCCCCCCCCCATTTTGAGTAACTGTTGCCTTGCTTGACCGACCTTGACCCTATGCTGATTCCTTGCTGGTTTCCTTCTTCCTGACCGCTCACTGGAGGTTCTTTGTTTGTGTATTCTGCATTTGGTGTAAACAGCTTAGATGCAAGAATGTAGAACTTTGGTAGCGAACTTCTGCCCTTCGCAGATCCTCCATTGTGCTGTAAGCCTGTATTTAAAGTTTCCTCCCTCCTTCAATAAATGGCATTCAGCATTCTGCTGGGGCGAATGACCTGCTGTTTCTTGTCTCTATTTTTTAATCCACAGCCCCTCACTAGAACATGGTGTTGCGGTGCTACCTCAACATCAAAGAAGTAAGCTCAAATGCCAGTAAAGGGATGGATGTGCTGACAAGGTGATGGCAATCATGGGAAGAATGAACATATCCCATTTATTCTTCCCTTGTGCTCCTATAGGTTTCTAGCAGAAGGCATGGCCCAGATTAAATGTGTGCCTTCCAGCCTAAAGTTCTGGATTAAGGGCATGCATCATCCAGCCTCAAGTTCTGGATCAAAGACATGTTGTCTTCTTCCCTCAATATCTAGATCACAAGGTGCCCTCCATTTCTGGACTATAGTTCATTCCAGATATAGTCAAGTTGACAACTGAGACAGCCATCACAATCCACCCCTTGTCAACTTGACACAAAATGATATCTGTTGTGCCCAGATCGCGATCCCCAGAGAGACCACCAAAGAGGAGCAAGGCAGAATGCAAAAGCAAGGTTTAATTCGGGATATCCAAATACAAGCCTAGGCAGGGACTTTGTCCAACAGATCCAATGCAGTGGAGGCTGGAGGAAGTGCCCATCTCTTGCAAGCTCAGTTTTTTAAAGGCAAAAACCACAAGGTTACATCATTTAGGGGTGCTAGTGTGGGTACAATTCTGATTGGCTTGCTTCTAGGGGCTTTCTAGAAATCATGGCTTAATCTTACTTCTAAGGGAGTGGTTACCTGCTACCATTTCTCATTGGCTGCCCTCAGGTGGGGACATTTCTGTGGTCAGTTACCCTGGAAACCAGGGAGAGGACATTCCATAGCCCGGCAGTCATTACCTTGTGACTACCTTGTGACTCTGTACTTTTACACTTCCTGGTTTCTGGAATCTGAACTGACTGGTTTTAGTAACTCATGGCCTGTACCTAAAAGGAGAAATCTCAGGCCTTAGTTTTAGGGTGAAAGCATTTTGGTCTGATTTCTAAGATGGCTCATTTTGGTCTCATAATATCTCCTCCTATATAGGACTTAGCTCCATTCTTCTTTCTGGTACTCTTTTTCTCCTCAAAATTTACTTTTGTAATTTACCCTGCTTAGCTTGTTCCTTTTCATTTTAAATCTTTTCTGGAAGGTTTAGAGTTCTCACTAATAACTACATAACTCTGTCTGTACTGGGCTGTTTTGAGATTTTTTTTCTGCCAATTGAACTAATCCAAAACTCTTCACTGTAGCCTCAGGCAAATGCTTTGGACAAGGGCAAAATGCACCACCTTCTTCAACAAAATATAAGAACAATCTCTAGGCAACATACTAATATTCTCTGAAACCTCTTGAGTGAACCCCAACAGTTCACATAAATTTTAGCACCTTTGTCTCCCATGCTCCTACTAGTATGGCCCATTAAGCAGTGCTTAAAGCATTCTGCTGCTTTTATAACCCTAAGTACCAAATTGCAAATTTCTCCAAACAAAAACATGGTCAGGCTAATCACAGCAATACCCCAGTCCCTAGTAACAACTTCTGCTTAGTTATGTTTCTATTGCTGTGACGATACACCATGACCGCGGCAACTCTTATTAAAAAATTTATTTAATTGGGGTGGCCTGCTTACAGTTTCAGAGGTTTGGTCCATTATCATGATGGGAATATGGTGGCACGTCGGCAGATGTGGTGCTGGAATAGTAGCTGAGAGTCCTACATCTTGCAGGCAACAGGAAGTTGATTGAAACACTGATTGGCATCCTGAGCATTGAAAACCTCAAAGCCTGCCCCCAGAGCAACATACTTACTCCAATAAGGCTGTACCCACTCCAACAAAGCCATACCTCCTAATAGTGCCACTCTCTATGAGATTATGGGGGCCAATTACATTCAAACTACCATAGGATTCTATACTTCTAATTCTTCCACCTTTATTAAAGAATCCCAATATATTACTCCATCTTACAACCTAACTAATTATGATGTTTATGATTCTTACCAAAAACCACTCCTCAGGAATGTAAACCTGTTTGGGATCAGGCTAGGGCACAGCAAAACAAGTCCAGACAATTTGCCTTCTTTCTCTTCTCAGTAAGCCTGCCCTTTTAGCTCTACTTCTTTTCCCAGAGTTTCCCAGACACAAGGGCCAAACTTAAGCATCTAGTGAGGGAGTTCCTAACTCCACAGGCAGAAGCCTTAGCAGTAGCCTTCTAGATGTACCATGGAAAAGAAGAAATCCCAAAATTAAACAAAAAATATCTGTTGGTAGCTCAGGCCTTTCAACTGGCCATAGCAACTTCTCATGCTCCCTTTCCATCCAAAACCTGAGGATCCCTGAATTCATGCCTCAAATGTGGTTAATAGGGTCACTGGCCCTGGGTTTGCTCAAGCACTCATAAATTCTCTTGACTATGTCCAAGGTGCCATTAAGGGGGACATTGGACTATTAACTGCCCTCATGTCCTATGTATAAGGACATTATGAACAGATTCTTCTCCAGCCAACCTCCTATGTCTAGACAACTGAAGGGGCCTGAGCTCCATTGGCCTGACCACTGCCATCTCTGACAGGATGTCTTGGGTAGTCATCATAGTATCAGGGATATCTATCTCCTTTCTTCGGGAAACTGGGACCACCTATCAGTTCTGACAGAATTCTACTTGTTTTTCCCCTGTTGTTGAGGTAGGGGAATATAGCATTACCAACCTTACCAAACCCCACCACTTAGGTGTGTCTTTAGGAATATTCCTTTTTTCCACACTTTCCTAGTAGTACTAACCTGTCCTGACCCCTTGCTGTAAAGCAACCTCTTAGCCAAAGTAGACATCTCTGATACTATGATGTTATCCATCTCTTCTCAACTAGCTTTATTGTATGGGTCTGTTTTCTCTATTTTGTATGATAATTCCTGTCTTGAAAACAAAAATCATAAAAATATGATTTATGAAAGGTGGGATTTTAAAAACAATGCTCTTTTAGTGAGGTATTAAAGCTGCACCACCATGGATTCATATACAAGACTGTACCTCATGCTGGTAGCCGAACTTGGTAATATAAGAGTCACCTATGTGGTCTTCATTTGAAAGAAGTATTCAGGGGTCATGGAGAGCAGCTGAGACTTGACACTTTGTGACAAGACTGAAATTCCTAAAGAAAGCACAGGAGAGGCTATTAGTGAAAATGCAGTCTAGTTACAATGAGAGTATAAGAAAGTGTTTTAAGGCATGTAAAGGAAAAATTCTGAAGGTATAAGAAAGTGTTTTCAGGCATGTAAAGGAAAGTTCTGAAGGTATAAGAAAGTGACTTAAAATAATGAATAAAATGTTTCAGATATTTCCCCCCCTATGCCTGTTATATTAAGATTTCAAAGGTTCAGGAAACCTATACTCAAGAATTCATCCAGACCACTCTTGTGGTAAGATCTGGAGACTGCTCACCAGAAAGTTTCCAAAAGGAAATACTTATCCTCATAACATAAATTAACTTCTAAAACACCTCTTCCTTATGCTTGATTTCTCTATGATCAAACTATATCAACACTGGCCAGAGACTTATGGAGATTACCCTTACTAGTTCTTTAAGAGACATGATGCATATGCAAAAAGATGTTCCACCTCTTATGAACAATGAGAGATTGTTTTATATACTAATTAAGGACCCATGGTACCCTAGATGGGAGATGGGAGTCATGGATATGTTTTATTATACCTTGTATCACAATGATCTATCAGGCAACACAATCAAAATACAGAAGGTATATACCCCAATTACTCAACCCCTAGTCAGAGACAAGGTAGAAGTAGTTCAACACTCCTCAAAGGTCCTTATGACCCTAACATTACTCTTCTTAGATGATATCAATCCCACCTCCCTGTCTTCATGGTCATTCCATCATGGTCTTGTTTTAGACCTTATCCTTCATATAGCACCTACTAAATGTACTTGAGCATAGCAATTATTAGTAAAAAATATTTCAGTATTACTAATTTCATATGGTTCAGCTCTGTATGTTACTATGAATTATTCCAATCAGCTTTGATGTATTACACAAATAACCTGAGATTATTTATTAAGAGAAAAGTTTAATTTTAACTCAATTTTTGATGAATTTTTTCCATAGTCAGTTCTTCCTTGGGACTCTTGGCATGGTACTTCATAATAGAAAAAGAACATGGTAAAGAAAACTGTTTATCTCATGGCCAGATCAAGAAAACAAGTGAAAGACCACAGTCTCACAATCCCCTTTGATAATTGTCATAGTTTCTTTTATATTGCTACAAAAAGACACTGTAACCAAGGCAACTCTCTTAAAAGAAAGCATTAGAATGGGCAGCAGACAGAGAAAATGAGTCTGGCATGGGAACCTAAAGGCCCACCTCCAGTAAAACACCTTCTGCAACAGGGTCACACCCTTTCCAACAAGGCTACACTTCCTATTCATTCCCAGTCCACCAACTGGGAACCAAGCAGGCAAAAAATACAAAACAAAACAAACAAACAAACAAACAAAAAACCCCAAGAAAGCTAATCTTGTCCAATCCACTCTAAAAATACATCCCCGATAACCTAAAATTCTCCTTTAGAGTTCCTACTTATCAAAAAATTCATGACTTCCAATGGTGCTACATTGCAATCAACCTTTTAACATATATGCCTTTGGGGATATAAGAGGTAGAACATTTCACAAATGAAATGGATCAGCAACGGAATCATTACCAGTGAGCATCAAAGTCCATGTAATTATAACGAGAAATAAAAATCAGTGCAGAAAAAAACAAAAACAGACATATATGAAGAATGTGTATTTTAGGTATGGCTTAAAAATTCACATCAAATGTGGATCTAATCTATAGCAAGACATGGAAGAATCAATAAACACCACACACACACACACACACACACACACACACACACACACACACACGTTTAAGCTTAGTATAAATATTTTTGTACGTGTTTTAAATGATATGAAAAGGCAACTTAAATAGAAGAGAAATGACCACAATACTTCAAAAGGGTTCACAATAGAGCATGTGAAAATAGTTTGATCACACCGTATAAGAAGTGCATATTCTTGTGGAAATATACCATGCCTGCAGAAAAATCAAAAGTTTAAATATGAATAAGTAGCAACTTCTTATGAAATACAAAGAAAAACATAATCTTGGATAAGAAGATTTTCATTCAGGTACATTTTAAAATTAATAATTTTCTGCATTTTAACTATGATCTAAGTCACTACATGCAAGTATTTAAAAAATGTTTATAAATTTTCTCACTATTACTTGACAAATCTTTCATGTCTCCTAGGGACACAAATGAGCAATGTTCTCTTAAATTTACTCATCTCGCCAAAATAAAGGGCTCTCTAAACTTTATGTGTTCTCCTCTTTGGTATGACAAGTACACAGATAATTATACTTTAATACTACTATTGCTTTAAAACTTCAAATTCCAAAATTCAGGTTTGGGTTATTATGGATTCAGGGAAGGGTTGCTATGTTTGGCTCCTCATATATGGGTTTAAATTAAATTTGGTTTGCTTTGGAAACATTACATTTACTTATGTGTCAATGTATTTATTTTTGATATTGGGATGATATGGGAATGCTATGGTGTGAGACCTGAATTTATTTCCTGTTGATAATAGTCAATAGGCTGACCCCAACTGATATATATATATATATATATATATATATATATATATATATATATATAATTATTTTAGAAAGAAAGTAGTATGGTTATAATTTTTAATTAAACTGAGGAAATCAGACACACAAATTGCATTTTTAAAGTTAAAATTTATTAGTGGCACATTTGCTCATATTTCTTATGCTCTATTACATAAAAAGCAATGATTCATTCTAATATTTTATATGTAATGCCATTAATACACATGGTTCACAAGGAATCCACATGTATCTGAATGCATGACTAGTATTTATTATTGTAAAAAATAGGTCCCAAAATACAAAAATGAAATTGTGTGTGCTAAAGTTATTGAAGAATTCATGTTTGAGCCCTATTAAGTTCTTTCCATGTGACCCATAAGTCACATTAAACATCTCTTGCTAGGAATTGTGACCATGTGAACCATTTGTGGCAGATAAAGTAGAACATTTAAAACTTTTTGTTTTGCTGATCATGTAGCAGAACTCTAAATTTTCATTGAACACTTATTTTTGACATAATGTGATATACATCATTTATGGAAAATTATATGTCTGTGTGTTGAACTTATTACCAGTCAAACTTCAGACCCAAGTCAAGGATCAAGGTTTCCAGCAAGCTTTCTAAAAATAGTGTTGGCCATGTTAATTTTTCTGCACTGAAATCAGTTTTTTTATGGTGAAAATTATTGCAAATACAGCAAATTGTTAACAAGGAATTAGAAATAATGAGTGAAGTGGCCTTGCATGCAAATCCTAAGCAATCTACAGTGAAGATGCTAAAGGAAATGATAATTACTAAACTGCATAATATCACCTAATTAATAAGAGCTATGGAAACAGGATTTAAAGCTATATCATTGTACTTGCCTTACATCATAGTAAGATAAAAGTATAATTTTACAAAAGTACCTGCCCACACCACAGTTATGAAGTGTTAATGCTTTTTTCAGATTACTCTTAAGTCCAATCGGCTACTTAAATGTGAGGAGCAAGCATTAATTTTCATTTTCCCTTTCATTTTTTAAGCTTCATAAGAAATTTAATGTGCAGCCAACTTCTAGCTTGACTATAAAGAGGTTAAATAGACAGCAACAAGGGGATTACAGAAAGCAAATTTGTTGAGACTCAATGAGAATTGATTGCTATAAGGGTTCAAGGCTTGTTAAAGAAGACTTAATTACTCATTAGCACCTTATTAAGAGGGTTTATTCTTCAGCAGCACTTTCAGAAGAATCAATTGAGATGTATGATCAGAAATGAATTTTCACCATGGGAACCAAGTAGATTAAGGAGAGTAAAAGTTACAACGAATAAACAAGATTTGCTGAGTGGAATATGTAATTTTTTTAATAGTAAGATTCAATCAAGTTGTGTTATCATTATCTTCTTATTAATCCAATGACATTAGTAAACATTGTCTCCATTACTCCAGCAAAAGGTAAAATATCTGCCATCCCAACGTTATGAAACCAGCAGTTGTTAAAAGGCAAACATGTTCCTCATTTGACCAATGGTGTCTCTAGTGAGCATTCTTTCGTGGTCTATTTGTTCCTCAAACCTTGAATTTTCTCCATTTAAACTGACAAGTATATTTGAATAATGTCCCATAAGTTAAACTTGACTTATTATAAATCAATGTTACTTTCTCTTATAATAAAAACCACATCCCAATATCCCTATTAGCATCATTTATACTGTTTTCTATTTCTTTGGAAAAATCAGATTTTATAAATATTTTTTATAATAATAACTGATGCATCTTCTCAATTCTCAAATTGATTAATTTTTTAAATATATCTATTATTCTATTTTTAGTTCTTATAACAGAGTATCTGGGAGTATATGATTTCAAAATGAAAATGGTTTATTGAACTCCTGATTCCTAGGCTTGAAATTCTACCAAGGGATCAGCTCTTGCATGAGTATCTCTGCATTTGTTTTCTTGTGTTTGATGGCATCATAATGATTGAATTTTTGTGAGAAAGTTATTATATATACTATATTATATTATTATATTATATACTATATTATATATATATATATATATATATATATAGAGAGAGAGAGAGAGAGAGAGAGAGAGAGAGAGAGAGAGAGAAAGAGAGAGAGAGAGACAGTAAAGCAAGAAAGCAAGGTGGGAAGACTTACTTTGCCCTTAAGTACCTTGAATTAGGCATCTTAAAATTGCTATTGATTCATACATTGCCATGCTGGTACGAGTGTTTAATAGATGAAGTGTTGGGGTTCAAACACATCCAAAGTACACAATCTCTCTTCCTTTTAGTCATTTATTCAATTTAATTTTCTTATGATTTTCATTCTTTCATTAATAACTAAAGTAACTTTCTCTGGAGCATTGATTACAATTGTCATTATCATAATAGGTGTATACATTTCTCTAATAATAATAGCATGATTCTCACTAACTTATGCTGTATGATAACTGTGAGGTTGACCTAGCAGGAATACAGCAAAACCTGCTGCTTAAGACATAAGAAAATCTGTATTTGTGGTAGTTAATAGTAAAAGCTAAGGAAGCTTTACAACAAGTGTTTTAAGAATTCCTTGATATGTCAATAAGACGTCCTGAAGAGATGTCAAGGGAACATGTAAAGATACAGCAGCTGGAGTTAATGCCAAACATTTTGTTCATTTTGTGATTTTTCTGTTGTGCATTCTCTCCCATATGGGTAATGTGTTTCACATAATCACTCCATCATCGCTTTCTCTTGTCATCCTGCTCCTTCTGGTTGTTTTCCTAATTTATTATAGTCCACCAGTTACTTTAATGGTTTTGTACAAATAATTTCATTTATACATGGAAGAGAAAATATGCCCTATTTATTCTTTTTGAATTGCCTTATTTTACCTAACATGATAATTTTTTTTTATTTTACAGCAGAACTATTATTGAATATAGGTAATTTCTTCTAGATGAAATTGAGAAAAACTTAATTTCAACTCATTATTACTGTGAGCTCATTTATATTTACATAAATATTATCAGCCATTATTTATGTATGATAAATATGAACAAGTATTACATTCTGATTTGTTATTCCAGCCCAGACATCTTCTTTGCTACCAACAACCACGTCCAGCACACATCATTTGTTGAGTTAATGTGAGTGAGAAAACATAAAATTATAAATTGCCCTTCAAAATATTTTTGTTGTCATAGTGGCTGTTTCTGCTTTTGTCATGTGATAAGCATAGCAATGTCATTTTTCCTGTTCCTTAAAAAATGCATCTCAGTTTCCCATCATATGATTCAAATTTCAACTACTCTAAGATAACTATACACATAGATCACAAATGCATTGACATGATACTGAAGAATGAATGTAAGAAGTAATTGTGTTTCCCAAAATTGTAAATCATAAAAGGAAATACCAATTGCCATGATTTAAAATGATGTGTGTGATAACTAAGGAAATCTAGTCATTAAATAAAACAGGGTATGTATTGGTCCCATTTAATTAACATAAACCCATTACTAAAATTGATACCCAATGATGAGCATGAGAAATAAATGCATTTACATTTGTAACAATGAAATACTTAGTAATATAGAAATGTTCAAGATTTATGTCTTAATAAGAAACTGAGTATTCTCTAAATTTAAACTGAAATACAGGTGAATTAATCTTATATATTCCTCCATGCAAATTTCAGATTCATGCTACTTGACTTCAAACCTCAACATATTCCTGTTTCTTTTTGTGACAAAACTTTCTTGGTAGGCTTGGTAAATTTCAATGACATAATTTTGAATTTATATATCCTGCTATGTTTATTGTGCAGAGATTTTATGTGTGATATACAAGGAAGTAATACAAATGAAATGCCAATTGGTGGGATTTTGGCATGGAAAAATTTAAAACTATTTCTAAATTACTGAATTTATAGAGTGAAAACAAATTCAGAATATCACATGATACAGCACATATACAGTTTGTTAATATTATTATTATTATTAATTATTAATTATTGTTTTATTTTATTACTTATATCACTTTGAAATTTAGGATTTTTTTTTTCTAAAAAGGAAAAAAGTACTTTATGTGCTAATAATTAACATATCATCCTAAAACATTATTACTAGCTGAATAATGTATCTCTCATACTGCACTGATTCCCCGTGTTCTAACACAGAAAAATATAAAGCCAGTAAGTTCTGGGTTTGGTTACCTTTGTTTTTTCAGATGGTCTTCAAGAAGTATGCTTTCATTTTTAGAAAATTATGTTTTAAGAATGTCACAGCAGCTACTTCAAAATGAAGTCAGTGGGACATTTGAGTTCAATTGTTTACTTCAACATTTACTATTGCTGGTTTTAGTGACTAATTTTTATAACCAGGTGTGGTGGTTCATAATTTTAATGGCAGAACTTAGAAGATGGAGACAGTAGAGAGTGCTTCAAGGCCATGCTCAACTACATGGTCCTTGCAGCCAGCCTGGGGTGTGATATACTTTCTTGAGCAATTAGCGTGGACTCTTATTTTCTAAATGTTATTGCATTACATATGTGTTTGTGTATATATAAATATTCCTAAAAATACAACATATTGATTCCATATAATAATACCTGGATGTTTCAGGGCTGACTCTCTGGTATTGGAAACCAATTGGTGTGCTCTTCCCTAGGGCAGTATCACCTTAGGGATTTGCTGTAAGATAATGTCTCCTATTAATAACAGAAACTATATCACTAAAGGTTCAGCAACATGACTGCCCAAACATGAGCTGATCAAGAATGGCACCAATGAATGTGCAAGACTGCATGAAAATAAATCACATAAAACAACAACAACAATAACAACAACAACAACAACAACAAATGCACCAGCCACAATTCTACACAAAAAATTACAGGCAATGACATGAAGCTAAGATTTTTTTCTATTTTCTCTTCTATTATATTTAAGACTTGGAAGAAATTTAAGTGATTATTAAGTTTCAAATAATTAGATTTATAGAGTGCTAACAAATATATTAATGAAAGGTATGATAAAACTTGAAGAACTACTGAGTGCATAAAATGAAGTATCCTTTTCTGCTTATTTTCCTCCTATCACCTCTAAGAATTTTGATTGTCAGTTTAATTAGTTTTGTGTGTCTTACCTGTAGTTGAAGTTTTCTCTGGTCCTGCCCAGCCCCACAGACCCTGAAGCTGCTTATAAAATAATCACTGAGAAGCTTATATTAATTAAAACTGCTTGGCCATTAGACCAGGCTTACTACTGACAAGCTCTTACATTTAAACTCAGCCCATTCTGTTAATCTATATGTTGCCACAGGTTCTGTGGCTTTACCTCTGTGCCATTACATGCTGCTCTCTGGATGGTGGGCTGGCATCTACTTACTCAGCCTTCCTGTTCACAGAATTCTCCTTGTCTGTTTATCCTGCCTATACTTCCTGCCTAGCTACTGGCTAACCAGCTTTATATTTATCAACCAATCAGAGCAACACATTCACAACATACAGAAAGATACCCACAGCACTTACCCACTGTTCTCTTGCTGTGAAGAGGAACCATGACTAAGGCAACATTTATAAAAAAGCTCTAAATATGCTTTACATCTAGTATCCACTTATGAGTGAGTACATACCATGTTTGTCTTTCTGAATCTCGGTTACCTCACTCGGGATGACTTTTTTCTAGTTCCATCCATTTACCTGCAAACCTCATGATGCCATTGTTTTTCTCTGCTGAATGTATAGGTACCACATTTCTCTCCATTGTGTATATGTACCAGGTTTTGTTTATCCATTCTTCAGTTGAAGGGCATCTAGGTTGTTTCCAGGTTCTGGCTACTACAAATAATGCTGCTATGAACATAGCTGAGCATGTGTCCTTGTGGTATGATTGAACATTCCTTGGGAATATGCCCAAGAGTGGTATAGCTGGGTCTTGAGGGAGGGTGATTCCCAATTTTCTAAGAAAGCACCATATTGATTTCCAAAGTGGCTGTACAAGTTTGCATTCCCACCAACAGTGGAGGAGTGTTTCCCTTGCTCTACATCCTCTCCAACATAAGCTGTCTTCAGTGTTTTTGATCTTAGCCATCTGACAGGTGTAAGATGGTATCTCAGAGTTGTTTTGATTTGCATTTCCCTGATGACTAAGGATGTTGAGCAATTCCTTAAATGTCTTTCAGCCATTTTAGTTTCTTACGTTGAGAATTTTCTGTTTAGCTCTATAGCCCATTTTTTAATTGGACTGTTGCAGACTGCAACTCACAATTCCAGGGAGGCTACCTAGAAAAGATGACCCTAAGAAAGACACAGGGATCACCCAATGACAGGGAAATGGATGAGATCTACATGAGCAAACTGGGGGTAAAGGGGCAATGGAGGTCAAGGGTCAGGGGAAAGAGAGCTTAGGGGAGCAGGAGGTCCCAGCTGGATCAGGAGCAGAGTGGGATAATGAGTAGAGAGATACCACAATGAATGAAGACCCCATGGGAATAGGAAGAAGGAGAGTGCTAGAGAGGTCCCCAGAAATCCACCAAGATACCTCCACTGTAGACTACTGGCAATGGTGGAAAGAGTGCCTGAACTGAGCCGGGCGGTGGTGGTGCACGCCTTTAATCCCAGCACTCGGGAGGCAGAGCCAGGTAGATCTCTGTGAGTTTGAGGCCAGCCTGGGCTACAGAGTGAGTTCCAGGAAAGGCACAAAGCTACACAGAGAAACCCTGTCTCGAAAAACCAAAAAAAAAAAAAAAAAAAAAA
>CABHPP010094388.1:0-11545 GCA_902168425.1 Peromyscus attwateri
GGGGGGGGGGGGAGGAAGGAAAGAAAGAAAGAGAAAATAAGGTTGTAGGTTGTAGTAGGTCAGTGGTAGAGAGCTTGTCTGCCATAGGCGAGATCCTGGGTTCAAGGCTTGGCACAACAGCCTCAGCATGTCTTTGGGGTTAGACAACCGAGCATGGGAATGCCGGTGCTGCCAGCTGCTTGTGGTAGGACCTGAGGGACATCATACTCCCCTCTGAATCTTGCTTTTCCAGGGCTGAAGGGAGAATGGCAGGAGCTGCTGTCAGGACTGGCACAGGGCCAGGCCCAGTGTGGCTAGGACCAAGGGGCCTCCCGGAGCTCCATTTCCTCATCCATCTTCCAGATGCCACATGCCTGGCAAGGTGGTCAAAAATCTTAGGTGAGTCGAGACACATATTTAAACAGAAAAGCATGACACTGATGTTTATTAGGGGAGTGTGACATGGCTGGCTCATTGGAAAAGCGTTAATATTGGCTCTAGTTCAGCCTCTTGTTTGTGGATGACCTTGGAAAGGTTATTCCACTCATTGGGGGGTCCGTTTTCTCTCCCATAAAAGATGGAGTATGGGAAACACCTACACCACATCCAGCACACAGTAGACTTTAACAAGGTACTAGCCATTCTTTCTTTAAATTGCTGTGTTGTTTCCTTGCTACTCCTACTCAGTGGAGTTAAGATCCTACTTCAGGGTGCTGGAGAGATGGCTTAGTGGTTAAGAGTACTGAATGCTCTTGTAAAGGACCCGGACTCAGTTCCCAGGACCCACACGGTGGCTCACAACCATCTGTAACTCACTCAGTTCCAAGAGATCCAGTGCCCCTCTATGGCCTCTGTGGGTACCAGGCACACACGTGGTGTACAGACACACATGCAGGCAAAGCATTCATACTACTATTACTACTACTACTACTACTACTACTAATAATAATAATAATAATAGAATAATAATAAATGTTTTAAATGATTCTATTTCAACTCACATTTAGCAGGTGGCATAAAGACGTAAAACCTTTATTCTTTAGTAACTGAAGCTATTCATTAACTACGTACTATGTGCCAGGCGTTTTGCCCATGAAGCTAGTGTTACCAGAGAATTAGGGATCCCTTTTGGATACTTAGCCTTGTTAATAAATGAATTTAGGAACAAACTCAGAAGAAAGCTTGCAGATAATTTGGGCAGAGTCTGAGAGAAAGCCATAGGGCAGGCAAGCTGTAAATCTCAGTAACTGGCGTGTGAAATGACATGGAGACAAGGAAGAAAGTAACGGGTCGGTGAGATGGCCCAGTGGGTAAAGGCACTCACCACCAAGCCTGATAAGACCTGAGTTCAATTCCCAGGACCCACATGGTAGGAGAAAAACTCACTCCTGCAAGTTGTCCTCTGACATCCACATATGTCTCGGCATGCCCATGTTACTCCCACCAATAAATAAATATTAATTTTTTTAGAGAAAGAAAGTCATGACTTTTGAGTTAATATCCAAGAAGCCCTGCATGCTCAGCAATGAGGGTCAGCAAGTAGCCATACAATGGAAGGGGAAGAGGGCTTCAGAGAAAGCATGAGAACGCCCAGAGTGTCCGAGAAAGCATGCTTAGGCTTTTGGCCACTATCCAAAAGAAGAGAGAGAAAAAGTAGAAGGAACAGTTACTCTGCAGAACCTAGCTAGAAAGGAGGGAAGGCTGCATGGCAGAGGCCCTGTAGGTGGCTGCACTGACAGAGAGGCTTCTGGGAAGAACAAGTACATCATCTCATTAAGGGGGTAATTATTCCTCCCATCTCCTTAGCATGCCTTCAGCTTCTGGGGGAGTAGAGTCCTGTCCTGGTGATTGACAGGCCAGCCAGCTGGCTTAACCTCCCCATCTCTTTTATTTCTTTTTAGATTTATTTTACGGGTGTGAGGGATTTTCCTGAATGTCTGTATGTGCACCACACGTGTTGCCTGGGGCCTGCAGAAGACAGAAGAGGGTGTTGGATCCCCTTGAACTGAAGTTACAGATGGTTGTGAGCTGTGGGTGCTGAAAATTGAACTTGGGTCCTCTGCCAGAAGCACAAGAGGCCAAGCTGTAGTGGAACATGACTTTAATCCCAGCACTCAGAAGGCAGAGGCAAGTAAGTGGATCTCTGTGAGTTTGAGGCCAGCCTGGTCTACAGAATGAGTTCCAGGACAGCCAGGGCCACACAGTGAAACCCTGTCTCAGAAAACAACAGCAACAACAACAGAAGAATCAGTTCTCTCCTTCCCTCAGGTGAGTCCTGCGGGTCGATCTCAGGTTGCTAGGCTTATTGGCAAACACCTTTACCCACTAAACCTTTTCACCACCCCTAGATTAACTCTGGGGGGAGGAGACACAGTACATAATGTAGTGTTTTTATCTTTAGAGCAGATCAGAATGTCATTTCTCCACCCAAGTCCAGAAGTATTCCATTCTTTTGACCAGAAGGCCAAAGGAGGGGCAGTTATGATGTTTGTGGTGTTGCAGGAGGTGCTTTCCAAAGCTGAGCACAGGGCCTCCAAGGCTACTTTTTACTACCAGAATACTTTTTACTAGCAGCTACCTTTTACTAGCAGAATACATCTTCCTAAATCTTTTTTTTTTTGAAAGAACAAGAAAAAATGTTTAATGACTATGTTTTTATAAATTAAGTTACAGATACAGTTTTGTAGTAGAGCATTTATCTGGCATGTGAGAGGTCCTGGGTTTGATTCCTAGCAACACACACACACACACACACACACACACACATATACACTCACAGACACTCATGCACACATACATACTCACACACACACACAGACACACATACATTCACTCACACACATATCAATACATTTAATATGTCAGAAGAAACGTACTCTTTCATCCCTCATTAATCTTTTCTTTCACAATTTTCTTTCTTTTCCTTCTACTTTGGACAGGGTCTCTTGTAGCCAAGTCTGGCCTTGAACTTGTGATTCTCCTGCTTCCACCTCCCCCGTATATACTACCACACCCAACCACAATTTTCTTTCTTGTAAATACGCTTTAGAATATTTTACAACTTCTAAAGACATTTAAAGTGGGAGAAATTGTACACTAGAAACTAACTCAAGAATTATTATGAGCAAACCATACAGAGTTTTTCCAGAAGAATAAGTAAACAATTTTTAATGGGCCAAGAAAGTGAACAGGCAATTCACACAACCTACGCAAAGTGAGATAGAAGCTGTGTGGAATATGCATGCCTGTAGTCCCAGCACTTGGAAGGTAGAGGTTGGTGGCTAAGAACACTGAGGCTGGCCTCACCTACTAATGTGTTGAAGGCTAGCCTAAGCTAAACCAAAATGAATTAGATTTGTTTTATTACTTCCACAATTTAAGTAATATTGGGAATCTGCAAACTCTCCAAATCATGCAAAAATTAAAATATAGATAATAGTATAGGTCCTGACCACTAAAACTTAGAGCTAAATTTTATAGACATTGTATAAAATTTAAAAATATAAGTAGAGGGCTGGGGTTTGCACACATGTAGACCAGGGCTCAGCAAACAGGCCGAATCTAGACTACCATGGGTTTCTCTATGGTCCATGAACTAAAAGTATTTTCTCCATTTAAAACATTAAAAAAAAAAAAAAGACAAAAGACAAAAGTGGACCTGGTAGCACAGACCTGTAATCTCAGCTACTCAGGAGACTGAGGCTGGAGGATTCCAAGTTCAAGTTCTGCCTGGGCAGTGTAGCAAGGCTGTCTCAAAAACTTACAAAGCTTTAGGAAAGCGTTGGGGGCTGCGTCTCTACTGCAAACACTCTCACCTGTCTTTGCAGCTCCAGGTACGGCTTCCCTAGCCTCTTAGAAAGAGCTCTTGAGTCTCTGGCGGAGACAGAGACCTCTAGTGATGGAGAAGAGGCTTGTGCGGGAGCAGGAACTCTGGAAGGAGCTGGGGTGCTGGGAACGTGGTGAGAAGGGGTCACCTCTCTCTCACCACACATCCTCTGCACCTTTAAAATGTTATTGTGGGGACTGGAGTGATAGCTCAGCGATTAAGAGCACCGGCTGCTTTCCAGAAGACCAGGGTTCAATTCCCAGCACCCACCTTGAGGGCTCACAACTGTCCATAACTCCAGCCCCAGGGGATCTGTCTGATGCTGTCTTCTGACCTCCCTGGGCACCAGGCACTCAAGTGGTGCAGACAAAACACCCACACACATTAAATAAACAAATAAATAATAATTTTTAAAAGTGTTATTGTGGCCCAGTGGTGGTGGTGCCCACCTTTAATCCCAGCACTCAGGAGGCAGAGGCAGCTGGATCTCTGTTAGTTCAAGGCCAGACTGGTCTACAGAGCAAGTTCCAGGACAGCCACGGCTGTTATACAGAGACACCCTGGAAAGAAAGAGAAAGAAAGAGAGAGAGAGAGAGAGAGAGAGAGAGAGAGAGAGAGAGAGAGAGAGAGAGAAAGAAAGAAAGAAAGAAAGAAAGAAAGAAAGATGTTATTGTAGAAATATTTTTATTTTTTGTTTTGTTTTGTTTTTGAGACAGAGATCTGCCTGCTTCTGCTTCCCCAGTGCTGGGATTAAAGACATGTGCCACCGCTGCCCAGCATGGAAATGTTTTTTAAACTATTGTTTTCAATGTAAATAGAAAGGCTGTGAGATGGCCCAGTGGGTAAAGGCTCTGGCTGCCAAGCCTGCCAAGCTAAGTTCAAACCTGAGACTGACAGGATGGAGGGAGAAATTGACCTCTGGAAGTTGTTCTCTGACTTACACATGCCAGGGACACATGCCTGCATTCACACACACACACACACACACACACACACACACACACACACACTAAATCAATGTAATTAATGTAAGTACAAATTATGTACAATATAAAGAATAATAAAGGTGTAATAAACCAAGGTTAATTTTCCATTTCGTCAGTTGGGTGAGGAGACCAAATGTGACCTGCTGTCTCCTGGGCTGGAATTCACCCACAGAAAGCTAGACTCGTGTTTTGTTCTCAGGTTCATGAGGAAAACATTCAAGCGCCATCAAAGGTCACCTCTGGAGGACTGACCTTACCTTGCTGTAAACACTCCCCAAGCTTCTGAAGTCACCGGCTATGGAAGGAAATGAGCTGTTTGGAAGCCTTGCAGTGGATTTCCCCAGCATCAGAGCTATTCAGGGCTGAGTCACTCCTCCCCTCTGGGCTTTCCCTGACACTCCAGTAAGGTAAGGAGAAGGCTCCCTAAGGGGCAACAGCTCTCCTTCACCCTAATCCCCTACATGGGCACCTACGCCGCGGCCAGGAGCCACTCACTTCCACATTCCTCCAGCTGTTCCAGGACACCGCTGGCCTCGGACAAATTTCTGGTTTCTTCTTCACCAGGCCCCAGAGTCAGCCCAGCTGCCATACTCCACACTGGGGACCCTACTCCACCGAACAAGGGAGAGAAGGAAGGATGCTAGCCAAGTTCCAGCCTTTCTCCCTGTGCCTGTCGCGTGGTACCCTGCAGGCTGGGCTGCGTCGTTGTTGAGTTTACAATGCTGTGATGAAACACCATGACCAAAAGCAACTTGGGGAGGAGAGGGTTTGTTTCAGCTTATAGTACCACAGCACAGTCCATCACTGAAGGAAGTCAGGGCAGGAACTCAAACAGGGCAGGAACCTGAGGCAGGAACTGAAGCAGAGGCCATGGAGGGGTGCTGCTTACTGGCTTGCTTCCCGTGGCTTGCTCAACCTGCTTTCTTATAGAACCCAGGACCACCAGCCCACAAGTGGCTTCTCCCACAGTGAGCTGAACTGTCCCACAATAATCATCAATCAAAAAAAAAAAGGCCCGGCGGTGGTGGCACGCGCCTTTAATCCCAGCACTCGGGAGGCAGAGGCAGGCGGATCTCTGTGAGTTCGAGGCCAGCCTGGGCTACCAAGTGAGTTCCAGGAAAGGCTCCAAAGCTACACAGAGAAACCCTGTCTCAAAAAACAAAAAACAAAAAACAAAACAAAACAAAAAGAATGTACCACAGGCCTATCTGATGGAGGCATTTTCTACATTGAGGTTCCCCTCTTTCCAAGTGACTTTAGCTTGTATCGAGTTGACATAAAACTAGCAGTTTGTGCGACATCACTCATTAAGCGGGGGACAGAGGCTGCGGTGTGGGTCTTGACTGTCCGTTGACCCATGTTGCTTTCTCTCTCATCACATTGACTGGGACTCCATCCAGATTCTTGTGTCCAGTTCATCCTGGATTTTTTTCCTCTCTGCGAGCCAATAAACTCCTCTCTGGCCTCCAGGCACTGGGTTCTCGCCTCACAGTGGGAAACAGTGGAGGACAGACAGAGCGCTGAGGTCCAAGGCAACACCAGTCAGATGATGCATGATTATCACAGGGCTTCTGGGAAGGCCAAGTGTAAGATGCTGACCCTGTCTCTCTCAAACTGCGGCCACCAGCAATGAGGGTGCCTATAACAATGATCCAAAGAGCATTCTCGGTCCTCGGGGTCTTGGGTCTCCTCCCCAGGATCTAAACTGGGAAGTATGGTTATCTCTGCCTGAAGTCCACTCACTTCTCCTCACCTCAGCATCACATCAGGGTTTGCATCACCACGCCCAGCTTTGTCAACCTGAAACAGAAAGATCGTTCTCACACATGGGACAGTGTGGGGCACTCTGAGGACAAGTGTGCTAAGAAAAATAAGCTAGTCACAAAAAGACACACACCATGGTTCTCCCTATACTGGGGTTGTTAGAATGGTCAACAATCTTCCCAACACAGGAAAGGCAGGAGAATTGCTGTAAGTTCAAGGCTGGCCAGGGCTGCGTGGGGGAGATGATGTGAAAATACAAAGCAACACAGTTGACACGGAGACAGGAGGGGGCACGGGGACTCCAGGGTGGAAGGAGTGGGGCTGGGACCTATTGTTCAACCCATACTGAGATCCAGGTTTGTAAGCTCAACAGATTCTAGAGACAGATGAAGTGACAGTTAGTGATAGTGTGCAGTTCCCATGCCAGGGGACCCCTAGACATCCAAAGATGATCAATTTGTTTTTGAGACAGAGTCTGTGTAGCTCAAGCTGGCCTAGAACTTGTAATCTTTTTGCTTCTGCCTCTGGAAGGCTAGAAAGACCACTTTAAAAAACAAAACGAAACAAAAACTGTAGCCCAGGCTGGCCTTTAGTTCACTATGTAGTTAAGGATGACCTTGAACTCCCAATCCTCTTGCCGCTGCTTTCTCAGTGCTGGGATTATGAACATGGACCATCGGTCCCACCCTTCCACCCTCACCCATATCATATACAGTGCTAAAGAGATCAAATGCAGGGCTTGATGTGTGCTCAGCAAGCCCTCTGCCGACTGAGCTGCATTCTCTCCCCATAACCATTCTTTTTCAGAGCTTAGTGAATTGTGATAGAGCACACATAACAAAAAATTTTCATTTTAAACAGGTACGGTGATGCACATTTATAATCCCAGAACTCCAGAGGCCAAGACAATAGGAGTGAGAGATCTAGGGCTAGCCTGGGCTACAGTTCAAACAACAGAACGGTCTTTGGAAACTACTTACTCTCAAATCCTAACTCTGATGCTCACAGGCTGTGTGGCCTTAGCTGAGTTGCTTTCCCTCTCTGTCTCATTTCTTCCATGCACTGAGGATGCTGGCAGCACCTAGGACAAAGCATGTCCTTAGTGCCATCAACTACTATTATTTCCACCTTAGTTTCTTTGGAGTGAGGCTGGCGGGAGAGGGGAAAACAACAGCCTACTCTTCTCTGAGGTCCCAGTGTTTCCCCCAGCATTGACCAACCCAGTGGCCCAGGGAAGGGTTGAAGAAAAAACAAGACAGCCAGTCAGCCAGACTCCACACGCTGTGTGACTCAAGACCAGTAAGTGGGGGCTGGAGAGATGGGTCAGTGGTTAAGGGCACTGACTGCTCTTCCAGAGGACCTGGGTTCAATTCCCGGCAGCCACATAGCAGCTCACAACTGCCTGTAACTCCAGTTCCAGGGGATCTGACACTCTCACACAGCATATGTGCAAAACATCAATGCACAAAAAATAAAAATTAAAAAAAAAAAAGACTAGTAAGTGTACTTCTCTGTACTCGTATTGCCTGTCCACATATCAGGTAAACTCCTCCTATCTTACAGGCAGAAGTCAGGATTAAAAGAATCAGTAGAAGAGACCACAGTTAGGCTCTTTGCATATCTGTCCCTACCTTCTTTCATGAAACTAGGGCTGGGAGCCAGAGCTGTGCTGGCTCCTTTCCCAGGCTGTTGCTAGTCTGCAAAGGACCAGAAAAAGCTGTCTCCAAGGACTACCGCTTTGGTCCTCGTGACCAGGATGAAAGTCCTTAACAAAAGGCCACCCTGGCTTCTCATGTTGTCCGAAGACCCTTTGCCCTCCTCTCAGCTGGGGGGGTCAGGGAGATGCCTGGAGTAATAAACAAAGAGGGAGAGAAAAGAAAACCCCAAACATGTTTACTCTGAGATGAGAGAGCATTGCTTCAGGCTGACCGCAAGGGCTTGTGTGTATAGAAGCCACATGTCTGGGGACATGCTGGAATGTCACAAATTGCAGGGACAAGCAAAGGCTTCTGGGGCCAGGGCAGGCAGGACCAGGACTCCACCCTGGAGGACCCTTCCTGATGCCTTCTCTGATTCCCAGGTAGGTTCATAGCCAGGAGTCCTTGACACTCACACACCCAATGACAGCTAACCTGAGCTAGCCCCGGCGATGTTCCATGTTCCTGTGATGGTCCCTGTCCACTGACCCTGTCTCTGTCCCTCTGCTCTGGAGGACTACTGTGTTACCTTTGCTCACCCTCAGGTTAACAGTTTAGCTCCAACTTACCTTTTTTTTTTTTTTTTTTTTTTTTTTTTCCAAGACAGACAGGGTTTCTCTGTGTAGCCCTGGCTGTCCTGGAACTCGCTCTGTAGACCAGGCGAATTCAGAAATCCACCTGCCTCTGCCTCCCAAGTGCCAACCCATCTTTAAAAGTGTTCAGAGCCAGAGAGATGGCTCAGTGGATAAAGGCAATTGCCACCAAGCCTGATGACCTGAGTTCAATGCCCAGGACCCACAAGGTAGAAGAAGAAAACTGACTCCTAAAAGTAGTCATCTCACCTCCACGTGGGCTCTGTGGCACACATGTGCCCCAGCACACACACACACACACACACACACACACACACACACACACACGTAAAAATAAACATATAAAATTTCAAACAACAACAAACAAGAAACTATTGGGGTGCCTCGTCTCCTGAGAGCCCTTGTTAACCCCATGTCTTCACTGCCTGCTGCAGTTCCACATAAGCTGTTGTGCCCACTAACTCACAAGCAAGGCCAGTTTCATGCCATCCTGTTGAGATCAAAGATGTGGACTTGGGAGCCAGCCTGCCATGTTTGGATCTTAGTGCCCCAGCTGAGAAGCATCGCTTTATGTCTATAGTTCTCTCTCTCTCTCTCTCTCTCTCTCTCTCTCTCTCTCTCTCTCTCTCTCTGATGGTTTAGTGGTTAAGAGAACTTGCTGCTCTTGCAGGGGACCTAGGTTTGGTTCCAACACCCACATGGTGGCTCACAGCTGTCTGTAACTCCTGTTCCAAGGGATCCAATGCCCTCTCTGGCTTCCATGGACACCAGGAATGTATGTGGTACACAGACAAACCACCCATACACACAAAATAAAAATAAAAAGTCTGCTGTGTGGTGGTAGCACATGACTTTAATCCCAGCACTCGGAAGCAGAGGAAGGCAGATCTCTGAGTTCGAGGCCAGCCTGGTCTACAGAGTGAGTTCCAGGACAGCCAGAGCTACACAGAGAAACTGTCTCAAAAATTTTTTTTTAAATATTTTATTTTTAATCATGTATGCAAGTGGGGTATTGCATCAGACCCCCTGGAGCTGGAGTTGAAAGCAGTGTGAGCCATTCAGCGTGGGTGCTGGGAGGTCCTCTGTAAGGTCAGTACCTACTTTTAATTGCTGAGCCATCTCTCCTGCCTCACTTTTTAAAAAAGATTTATTTTTATTATTTTAATTATGTGCACTGTGTAGGAGGTGTGTGCATACAAATGCAAGTGCCTACAGAGGTCAGAGATGTGCGGAATTGTAACAGTAGACTGTTGTGAGCCACCTGATGTGGGTGCTGGGAACTGAACCCAGGTCCTCAGGAAGAGCAGCATGTGCTCTTAACCGCTGAGCCATCTCTGCAGGCCCACTTTTTTATTTCACTTCTAAGGAGTGACAGGAGCTGAGCTGATGTAACTTAAACCTTCAGTGTGTAACAAACGGCCTCTGGTGCTCTGTGAATGTCCTCTTTGCTGACTCTGCTTCCTCTCCTCTCCTCCCCGCTCCCATTCTCCTCCCCCTCGCCCGAGTTTGTTCAAATCTAGTAAATGTTCCTTTATGGATCTGAGTTTGCATCCCCAGGACCATGTAAAAAAGGGTTTAGCGCCGGGCAGTGGTGGCGCACACCTTTAATCCCAGCACTCGGGAGACAGAGGCAGGCAGATCTCTGTGAGTTCGAGGCCAGCCTGGGCTACAAAGTGAGTTCCAGGAAAGGCGCAAAGCTACACAGAGAAACCCTGTCTCGAAAAACCAAAAAAAAAAAAAAAAAAAAAAAAAGGTTTAGCAACACTCACTCATAGTCCCAGGACTGGGAAGGGGAGAGAGGCCCCGGGGCCTAACTAGCCAGGCAGTTCAATTCAAAAGCTAGTGATTCAGTGAGAGACATTGTCTCAATAATAAGATAGTAACTGAGGAAGCCACCCAGTAGGCCCCTGGCCTCTGCATGAGCATGCACAAGCACGCGCACACACACACACACACACACACACACACACACACACACACATGCAATGCATGCTCTCACATACACTGTACTGATTAGGTTTTTGTTGTTGTTTTGTTGTTGTTGTTGTTTTGTTGTTGTTTGTCAACTTGAGTCGTCTGAGAGAAGGAACCATCAATTGAGAAAATTCCTCCATCCCATGGTCTTGTGGGCAACCTTATGAAGCAGTTTATTGATCAATGGTTGCTTCGAGAGGGCCTAGCTCACTGTGGGCCGTGGTACCCCTAGGCTTGTGGTCCTGGGTGCTTTAAGAAAGCAGGCTGGCTGGGCGGTGGTGGCACACGCCTTTAATCCCAGCAGAGGCAAGCGGATCTCTGTGAGTTCGAGGCCAGCCTGGTCTACAAAGTGAGTTCCAGGACAGGCTCCAAAGCTACACAGAGAAACTCTGTCTCGAAACAAAACAAACAAACAAAAAACAAAAGAAAAGAAAAGAAAACGAAAGCAGGCTGAGCAAGCCATGAAGAGCAAACAGTAAGCAGCACCCCTCCCTGGCTTCTGCTTCACTTCCTGCCTTGAGTTCCTGCCTTGACTTCCCTCTATGATGAAGTATAACCCGGGAATTGTGAGCTGAAACCAACCCTTTTCTCCCCAGTTGCTTTTGGTCACGATGTTGTATTACAGCAACAGAAACCCTAACGAAGACACACATGTGCACACAGACACACACAGACACACACACAGACACACACACACACACACACACAGACACACACACACACACA
>CABHPP010094389.1:0-13667 GCA_902168425.1 Peromyscus attwateri
CTATCTCCCAACATGCCATTTTCTGTCACCCAGAGGCTGGAAGGTGAGTGGATGAGGACACTCATTGATGGGTAACAACTGGAACTAAGACCGTGGAGGACTTTCCTCCTTCCCTGCTGCATCAGGCAGACTGCAACCGTCCCTGGGGGCTGCACTGCAGACCCCACAGGCCTCTGCTTGTGGAGAAGCAGTTCTCTAGACTAGAAACCTGACATCAAGGTGTCAGCAGGCTTGGCTCCTCCTGGAGGCTTGCAGATTCCAGTCACTGGGATAGGACCCATCCAAATGACCTCACCTGCCCATAACTACCTCTTTAGAGACCCTCCCTTAAAACAGGGATCTGAGGTCCTGCAGCTTAGGACCTCGGCATATGAATTTGGGTGTATGTTGGAGGGGACAGCTTGCCCATGACAAAACCCCGTCTCCTCAACTGCCAGATGGCTCACTGCAGCCAGCTACGTTATGGGTCCAAATCTGTTCTGGGCCCGTGTTGCAAATCTCCATGAAAACCAGTGGAAAACAACTCTGGCCAGAAGTGCTCCAGAGACCTCGAAAGAGGGAACAGAAACCTGCTTCTCATCAAAGCCCATCAGCACGCATTCTTGTCAGAAAACTCGAGGCTCAATTAGGAAGGCGGGTGGTGGGGAGGGTCTCCGGGGAGACTCCCTGGAAAATTCCAGAGCCCGCGTTCCTGGCTTTCCTTTTTCCTCATTTTCAGAGAAATAAGCAGAGCTTCTCTCCTGATGCCATGTTTCTGACCAGATAATGTTTCTTGTTCCTGAGCAGTTAATGTTTCTCCCCACCACCTAGATAAGAAATAATAAGATGAGCCGGGCGGTGGTGGCGCACGCCTTTAGTCCCAGCACTCGGGAGGCAGAGCCAGGCGGATCTCTGTGAGTTCGAGGCCAGCCTGGGCTACCAAGTGAGTTCCAGGAAAGGCGCAAAGCTACACAGAGAAACCCTGTCTCGAAAAAAAACAAAACAAAACAAAACAAAAAAAGAAATAACAAGATGAGGGCAGAGGGGAGAAAAAAGAGAAAATTTGTCAGGTGGTGGCGGTGCATGCTTTTAATCCCAACACTCAGAAGGCAGAGGCAGGTGGATCTCTGTGAGTTCCAGGCCAGCCAGGGCTACACAGAGAAACCCCATCTCGAAAAACAAGAAAACAGAAAGACAAGAAATTTTTTGTTTTTCCTTGACTTAACTGGGTCAGCTGTTGGGAAATCGAGGTGGGGGGTGGGGAGAGGTGGAGAATCAAAATGAGGACATGACTGCTCCTAGGGATGGAGGAGGAGAAGGGTTTTATGTTCAGGAATGTGGAGGAGGGCTGCAGGCGTGGTATTGTAAGAAAAGAGTGCCCATGGGTCAGGCGGGAAGAAAACACTGGTGTGGAGTCTTCCGGAAGCATCGCCACCGCACTTTCCTCTGCTCCCTGTCCTCCTCACTCAGAGGATGTTTGAGGCACAGACAGACCCGCTGAGGCACAGACCCGATGCGGCATGTGCTTGGGTGTCTCCGAGCATGATGGCCGAGGCCTGGGGCCCTGTTTGCTCATGAACCTGTGCTGCCCCCTTCTGTTAGAACTGGGAAAAAAAGAAACAAGAAAAAACAAACAAACAAAAAACCCCAGATACTGGGCTTGGCAGGGGGTGGAGATGGGAGTCTGGCCGACCCAGCTGGGGGTATCTATAGGAGTCACAGCTGCATTTTCTTTGTTTGTTTGTTTGTTTGTTTGTCTCTGCACACCCCCTGCCCCAAACAAGGTTTCTCTGTGTAGCCCTGGCTGTTCTGGAACTCACTCTGTAGACCAGGCTGGACTCAAATTCAGAGATCCTCCTGCCGCTGTCTCCCCAGTGCTGGGATTAAAAACTTACACCATCACTGCCTGGCTAGCTGAGTGTTTTCGACCCGGGTACCAAAAGCCCAAGTGGGATGTCCTCTGCAGGATGACAAGTCCTTTCAGGTCCAAGCTTTCCAGTCCAGGCTCTCCTGCAGACTTCACACACGTTTAGAAGCCTCACTTATACTTACGACGCGTGATGTTTTCTGCCTCTGTTTCCTGAGCCCCAGGAAGACTGAATGGCTGGACCCCTGACCAGAATGAGCCGTTTGGTGTGTCCCAAGCCCATCATCATGCTAACCCTAAGATGCCCTGCTGTCACTGTCCCCAGCCCCCCACCTTACCCAAGACTGCCCACTGAATCAAAATGAGGACATGACTGCTCCTAGGGATGGAGGAGGAGAAGGGTTTTATTGTAGATATGAGGCAGAGTTCAGCCAGAGGCATCTGGAGGAGTCCAGGCTGAACCAGCTGTGAAAGGGGGGTGGGAGGGAGGGCACAGACACGACACACAGGAGAGGAAGAGAAGAAGAGAGAGGGCAAGGAGACCGAGAGAGGAACCAAGGACCAGGAGGCCGAGAGAGAACAAATAACCAAGAGAGCATGTGACCAAAATATCTGGGTTCTGTAGGAAAGAGAAGCTGGGTGAAGGGAAGTGAAGCTCAGTGAAGAGGTTTAGGGTATGGGGCGGGGATGAGAAGTGCCAGAAGCACTGAGGGGAGCCGGGACTCTGTAGGGGTACTGCCAGGGCCGAGAGAGCCTGGCAGCCAACACCCGCTTTGAGATGTTAGTGGGCTCCTCAGTTAGCCATTCGTCCTGAGTTTCTTTGGGACCTCACACCCACCGAACCAAGCTGCCCATCCACTTCCTTTCTTCCCAACTGCCCAATTGATCATTTCTTGAAAAAGCGATTCCTTCAGTTGTTCCAAGCAGAACAGGGGCTCCTGGTGATGGGTGGAAGGCCTTTCCTCGTAGCTTTACAAAGAGAGCCGTGTTCTAGCGCTCTTGGCCGTGCGCAAGCCAGGGAGTGGCTGGGCATGATTTGGAGCATCAGAGATGGGCTAGTTCAACTGACTCAGCGCTTGCCTGGGTCTGGAGCGCCGTTCCCACAGCTATGTGTGGTGGGTGGGCACCTCACTGCAGAGGCTGTTCAAGGACCGTGGTGCTCAACCTGGCTGCTGGGTGACAGGGCCCTAGAAGGAAAACTCGGAGCACAGGGAAGCCGGAGAGACTCTGCCTTGGCTGGCCACTAGAACACTAGAACACTGGAGGCGGAGGAGCCGCCAGGACGTCTGCTAAGGAGGTGAGCTCAGTTCCGCGGGGGCACTGGCTCCTCCTTTGCTTACAATCTTCCTTCCTTTTATCTGTTTTGTTTTAAATTCCTTGTTTTCTATTTTCACAAGTACAACAGAGAACAATCAAAGACTTTCTAATGCTTGAAATGGTGTTGGGTAGGTGCTCAGAAAGTGTGTATTTAATTTGCAGCTGCTAATTAATATGTCAGCAGCCACAGCTTGGCTCTTCACCCCTCCATGGCTAGCCGTTTTACTGGGGTGACAGACCTATCCCCAGTTGTCATGCGCAGTTCTACTTAAAACACCTTCTTGGGCTGGGAAGATGGGTTGGTAGGTGAAGCACTCTCTATGCCAGCTTAAGGGCACTGTTAAACCTGAGATTCCAGAGAAAGTTGAAGCAAGCTTTAATTAAATACTGGCCAGGATGATGGACTCTGCCTAGGTCCACTCCTGGGTTCCCAGAAAATGGTGAGGGGTCACATTTTGCAGAGGCTTAAAAGGGCCAAACCCACAAGGCGATCGTATTTCCAATCAGGTCCAATCAGGGGCAAGAATATATCCTAAATGTGTATCTAGCCTGCATACTTCCCTCCTACATCCAATCAGGGGCAAGCATACATCCTGACATATTTCCTCCCACCTACATGTGATCAAACACATCCGGTGCAGCGGAGTCAAACTTGTTTAGGGGGATGAAAGCATGTGGCTTGTTATCCTCCATAAACAATAGCCTCCAGCATTTCAGGAAGTATCTGTCCTTGGGCAAGTGGGGCTTACAGGTTCCCTTTGGCCCTTACACATGATCTCCCAAACCCACATAAATCTGGATGCAGTGGTGCCCATCTGTAATCCCAACAGAGACAGGAGGAGCTTGAGCATTGACACAGGCCAGGCAAACATCATGACAGGCCCCCAATAACTCAGTTAAGAACGAGGCCTGGGCCAAACCCCTTCCCCCCAACAGGTAATAACCAAATAAGGACAGAGCCTGGGACTTGTCCAGACTTGCCCTAGAATGGAAAAGCTACAGCCTTAAGCCCACCTCTGCTACCCCTAACCAATTAGGAATGTACTAACATAATGGCCACTCCCTTAAGCCAGTTGTAGGTAAAATGACCCAATGATCTAACTGCCCTAGGAACTCCCCTTAGCTGTCGCCAGTTTGTACGGGTGAGCGACCCCACAAGCATGTGGAATAACAAACGTTCTTACTGATTCCATCATGGCTAGTTGTCTTTTTTTGGAACTTCTCGTGGACCCTAACAAAAAACTTGCCTCAAGCAAGGTAGAAGGAGATTGTTCTCTGATTTCCACATGCAAGCTGTGGCACATATTCTCAAACACACACACACACACACACACACACACACACACACACACACACACACTTTAAAAAACAAAAACTTGTTTTACTATGGAAGTATTCTGCAAATTGAGCAAGTCACAGATAAACTGGGGGGGGGGGGGCCGGCAAAAACAGCTTGACCACACAGCTGCCATGACAGGCTTAGAGGCCCACACACAGCTTCTGGCAGGCAGTATCTGGACCCAGGAAAAGCCATAAGCTGACCCTACCCAGAGGGGCCTGCATCTAAGAGGAAATACCTGACATTCCAAACATCCCCTATACTCCTAGACAAATGTCAGCCAATCAGGGTCCTGAACCCTGGAAATCCCCTCACCCCAACCTCTGCTATGATAAAACAAAACAAAACAAAACAAAAAAACCCCACCTTGCCTAGGCTCTAGGCTCTCTGCTCTCACGGGTCCAAGCTCTGAGGGTCTAAGCTCTGAGCTTGAAAATAAAGGCTCTTTGCTTTTACATATGGGATTCGGTCTCTGTGGCGGTCTTTTGGGGTTATTGGTCCCCACAATCTGGGCATAACAAAACAAGCAAACAACAAAACAAAACACAGAGTCTTAATTCCTAGCACTAAGATAACTTTTAGCATTCATTTTGCTGTATACTCTCCAAACTTGAATTTGTCCTTAGGTACATGGATAATAGATACTTAAAAAAGAAAAATTGGCTCATCCTACTTCGTAAATAAAGGTTTCAATTTAAAAATATATTATTAAAAATATATCAATTTTTTTAAATGACCACAGAGTTTCTAGAAGTCTCAAAGGCAAGGGCTCTGTCCTTTTTGTTTATATTGTTTATAAATAATGCTTCCTTATTTCCGCCCTTAACACAAATGTTTAGAAATAGACTGGTGGGTCAAGGGGATCCTTGTGCTTTGAGTAAACACTGCCAGGTTCATTTCAAGTGCTTGCGTCATCCACAGTCACCAAGGTCAACTAGAACTCCTACCAAGGCGTTTGCCTAAAAGCAACATGATTTCTTTTCGTTAGTAAATGGGAAAGTCAGTTGGGTGAGAGAAGATGTTCTCAACGTGCATGTCTAACTGTAGAGTGACCAACCTGTTGCCTGTCGATACTGACCATAGGAAGTCTCAGTGAATTACCATGCAGATCCTTACCCCCAACAAATCCCTCCTCTCTTTACAAGAGCCCTCCACTCACAGGCTGCCCATGTTCATGTTTTATTCACAAAATTTGGCTTTCTTTAGCATTTTTTTTTGAACATCAAAACTGAATTTGTAGTTCTTTTAAAAAGTTGTGTATTCCTCAGGATTTTGTGAGCTATTCTGTTCATGTTCATTGTGAAGTAGATTAGAAACTTTCATCTTATTCTGTGCCCTAAGTGGTTTGTGGAGCATGAGAAACACAGAGAAGGGCATGGAAATGCTTGATAGAATCAAGGAGAGCCTCATCTCTCAGCTGTAAGTGGTGCACACAGACAAATGTTGAAGAGGATGAGGCAAGAGGATCACCTTGGGGGCCAGCCTGGGCTAGACTGTAAGCTAGGTGTGGTGGTACCTGCCTTTCATCCTCAGCTGCATAGCAAGGGCAAGGCCAACTTCTACTACAAGAGATCCTGTTCTGAAAACAAACGTCAACAAAAATATCAACAACAAAAACCAAGAAACCCCACTAGGTGGTCAGGAGATATAGATGAAAGCAAGAATGGAATGCCATTTTATGTCCGTCATATGGGCAGTTGTAGTTGGAGGGTTTTTCCAGTCCCACCAGGCCCCCACAGTCCCGTGGCCTGCTTATAAACTAATCACTCAGAAGCTTATATTACATATAACTGCTCGGCCATTAGCTCAGGCTTATTACTGACTAGCTCTTACAGTTAAATTAACACATAATTCTTATCTGTGTTTAGCTACGTGGCTTGGCACCTTTTTTTAGTTCTGCCTTGTTATCTTGTTTCCTCTGTGTCTGGCTGGCCCTTCCTTTTCCCAGAATTCCCCTCACCTGTTTGCCTGCCTATACTTCCTGCCTGGCTACTTGCCAATCATAAAAAATTTTATTTATCAACCAATCAGAGCAACGCATATTCACAGCATACAGAACAACATCCCACAGCACTTCTCCTTTTCTGTCTAATCAAAAAGGAAGGTTTTAACTTTAACATAGTAAAATTACATATAATAGAACAGTTATCAAGCAATAATTACAGTTACAATACCTAGTCTATTTGTATTTGGCAAAATTAAAGATAATATTCTACCTATCCTGTATTTATGAGTCTAAAGTTTCATATCTAATTTATCTTTTATCATAACCAAGGAAAATTATAATTATAACTATCTAGTCTTCAACTACATCAAAGACCCCAGAAGGATATAATATTGCCTAACTAAACAGGAAGAGCATTGTAAGCAACTTCCAAAAATCTAGAATGACAGAGGCAGCTGCCTGCCTGGACAGTCATCCAAAGTTCCTCTGTAACATTGAGGTAGCCATCTTCAGGCCTAGAGTTTTTAAATCACTTCTCCATGTGTCTTGTAGAATATTTGGCAGTCTCCTCTGTGAAGCAGGAACCTGGAGAACCATCTCATCTTGCAAAGTTCAGTGGTCACCTACCTATGGGTCCTGCATGTCCAGTTGATCAAGCAGTCCAGGCAAGAACAGTTTCTTGTCCAAATGGCTATTTTTGCCAAGAAGAAGATAAACTCCACATAGAGTGTCTTCGATGCTCATTCTCCTCTCTGAAGTAAATCAGTGTTGCCAGGAGCAGAACTGTCTCACTGTCCAGAAAGTCTAAATTTTTAAAACATTTTAAATGCCATATTCTGTAGGTCTTTGAAGTGTTTGAAGATTACCTACCTAATTGAAATATATTGGGGTTGGGGATTTAGCTCAGTGGTAGAGCACTTGCCTAGCAAGCGCAAGGCCCTGGATTCAGTCCTCAGCTCCGGAAAAAAAAAAAAAGAAATATATCTATGTATACCTAGAAAACTCCACTAATATGACTATGAGTGTGATTATCATGGATGACTATTAATCTGTATTTCTTAATTATATATTACAATTTCAATGAGTTTTACAAACATAATACCTTAAACAAGAGTAGAAATATACATACAGTATAACAAAATTAACTTTAAATTTGTGTCAATAAACTAAAATCCATAGCAATGTAAAACATTTTTAAACAAGTTGTTGCTCTTTTAAAGTAGGTTCAATAATCTACCCTTTCATCCTATCATATCTATACTGGCAGTTTTTAAAGTGATAAAAATCCATGATGACAATTGTACAGTTGTAATCAAGCTGTAGAGTGCAGCCTTTGGCAAGATCAAAATATCAGATCCTATCAAACTTTTTTTTTTAACATTTACTTGTTTTGTGGGAAAGGGTATGGGTGAAATAACTGTGACTGGCAGGAAGCTGACTGCAACAAAGGTGGTACTGAGAGGGCCAGGCAGCTATCATGACGGGCTCCTAATAACGCAGTTAAGAACCTCAGTTCTTAACAAAGGGCAATCAATCACCCACGCCCTGACACTGGAGAGGCCAATTCCCCTTCCTCCCGCCACAGGTAATAACCAAATAAGGACAACACCTAGGACTTGTCCAGACTTGCCCGAGAATGGAAAAGCTATAGCCTTAGCCCACCCCGGCTAGCCCTAACCAATTAGAAATGTACTAGTATGATTGCCACTTGTGTAAGCCCATCCAAAATAGAATGGTCACACTGCTTTTAAAATTCCTTTGGTTGTGCTTAAAAGAAGCCTTTGAGCTTGTCTCGGGGTTGCCGTTTTGCCTTTTTGTCAGATGTGAGGCCCCAGTACACTGGTACCTTTACTCTCCAGATTGTAAACGCTCTTGCTGATTGCATGTGTCTGGTGGTCTTTTACAGGACTTTTCACAGACCCTAACAGAAACCTTGCTTGGTTTGTACTTGGACGATAGGAAAAGTACCTTCATAACAAGACCCCATCCACCATCAAAGCACCATGGTGTGAACATGACAGCTTACTTGAACGGTTTTCATTTAAAAAGAGAATGTCTGAGAAGATAGATCCTCCAGGCAGCCTGCTCCAACAGGACTACCTAGGGAGATGTTTTCCCAGGTTCAGTGATGCAGGAATTCAGTGTGGCCCAAAGAGCCCAGACTACACCTCACATTCACAATAGGATTTGGCATTGTCTTGCAAGCATGCTTACAGTCAGGTGTGAGGAGCAGCAGGCTCCCTTATCCAGGCATTGCTAGATGGAGTGATTTCAGCAAGTCTGCAATGTTTTCTTCTTATGGATTTGAAGGCCCTTCCTGTTGGTTTAAAAAATGATAAGTGGTGCTGGTTACTGTGCAGAAAGATCATGAGGCATGAGCCACAACAAAACCCAGTGGGCAAAAGAACCAGGCCCGGGGAGAAGCACATGCAGAGAGCAGAGAGAAAGAACAGAGAAGAGATAGTGAGGGGAAGAGAGAACAGAGACGTGGGGGAGGGGTCTGTGTCTGGCTTTTTTTGTTTTGTTTTGTTTTGGGTTTGGTTTTTGTTTTTGTTTTTTTGGTTTTTTGAGACAGGGTTTCTCTGTGTAGTTTTGGTGCCTGTCCTGGATCTCGCTCTGTAGACCAGGCTGGCCTCGAACTCACGGAGATCCGACTGCCTCTGCCTCCCGAGTGCTGGGATTAAGGCGTGCGCCACTACAGCCTGGCCTGTGTCTGGCTTTTTAAGGATTCCCATGAACATGCACAAGTAGGCTTACAGCTACACCACACATGTGCTGATTTCGTGACCACGCTGCGGGCATGTAATCACCAGTGCACACTGATGACGTAAGACGCAAGACCCCTTACTTAGCTCATGAACTGCGCATGTGTGGTCATGCAGCTTGAGTGGCAGCAGAATCCCAACACTTCCTCAGCGCTGGATCAGATCTTGTGTCTAGTGCACAAGATGCCAAACATACAAAAACAAACAAACAAACAAAAAACAACAACAAACCTCTTGTTGGGTAGCTTGTCTTTAGTCAGCTTTGAGTATGGTTTCTTTTGCCATACAGAAGTCTTAAAAATTACAAAGTCAACTTTATCAGTCATTTTTTTTCATAATTTATACTGCTTTTCCTTTGTTTAAAATAAAAAGACACTTATTTTATGTACATAAGTGTTTGCTTGCATGTATGTCTGTGTACCATGTGTGTGCAGTACCCACTGAGGCCAGAAAAAGGCATCTGATCTCCTCCAAGAGGACCCAGTCCTGTGCTGTGAAGAGCAGCTTGTCAATTCCTACAAGGCTGAGAATGCCTTTTCCCTACCATCCAACCATTTCAATTGTGGGGACAAACTCCAGGAGGCTTCCACCCCACAGACTCTAAGTGTAACCATTTGCTACTGCAAATTATCAGGAGCGACCAACACGTGACATACACAACAATAGGATTTTGACAGTGAGTTTAAAGGCCAAACTGTGAGTCTATTGCACTTGGCCATGAGTGGAACTGCTGGGCTGTCAAGGAAGCATTCGCTGACCAGTGTTGGTAACAGCAGCCTGTTTTCCAAAGCTGAAGAACCAATTTCCACCACCATTGGTAGTTAGTGTATCTATTTTTTCTGGCCTCCTGGTTATGCAATAGGCAGGTGAGCCGGTCCTTCCCTGTGTCCAGTGAAGAGGTACAAAGGTCATGGGTGGTAAGCTTTTGTTGGTTTTTGTTTTTGTTTTTGTTTTGTTTTTTAAAGATGTATTTATTTATTTATTTATTTATTTATTTATTTATTATGTACACAGAAGAGGGAGCCCGATCTCATTACAGATGGTTGTGAGCCACCATGTGGTTGCTGGGAATTGAACTCAGGACCTCTGGAAGAGCAATCGGTGCTCTTAACCTCTGAGCCATCTCTCCAGCCCCAAGGGTGGGTGGTAAGCTTTTATAATGTGCCCAGTAACGTCTGCTGCTGGTTTTCTTCAGGAATGTGCCTGTTAATTCACGGTCTTCCTAAGACCTAGGGAGGCTATGCTCCACACACAAATCCTTTGTGTGTGTGTGTCCTAGGCATCTTCTCCCACTCTGTCTTCTCTTCTGGTTTTCTTTTTTCTCCTTCTTTATTTTTTAAAGATGTATTATTTTATCTGTAGGAGTGCTTTTTTTTTTTTTTTTTTTTTTTTTTTTTGGTTTTTCGAGACAGGGTTTCTCTGTGTAGCTTTGCGCCTTTCCTGGAACTCGCTTGGTAGCCCAGGCTGGCCTCGAACTCACAGAGATCCGCCTGCCTCTGCCTCCTGAGTGCTGGGACTAAAGGCGTGCGCCACCACCGCCCGGCAGGAGTGCTTTTTTATTGCATGTGTATATGTGCATTGTGTGTGTGCTGAGTGCCCATGGAGATCGGGAGAGGTCAATGGATCCCCTGAGACCGGAGTTACGGTGATTGTGAGCCACCATGTGGGTGCTGAGAACTGAGCTCCCAGACCTCAGCAAGAGTAACAAGTGCTCTTAACTGCTGAGCCATCTCTCCAGTCCACTTTCATTTTCCGAACTATGTCATTTGGTCAAAAGAAGTTTCCTTTCTTTCTCTTTTTCCTTTTCTTTCTTCTTTCTCTCCTCCTCCTCCTCCTTCTCCTCCTCCTCCTCCTCCTCCTCCTCCTCCTCCATTTTTGGTTTTTGTTTGTTGTTTTAACAGAATCTCAGTATCCCAGCCTGACTTCAGCCTTGAACTTCTGGTCCTGCTGTTTCCATCTCCCGAGTACCAGGATTATAGGCCTGTTCGCCCCTGCATCATAGATACCACAGATCAAGCCCAGGATGCTAGGCAAGCACTCTACCAACTAAGCTACAACCCTAGCTTCGGAAGAGAAGTTTTAAATTCATTGTCCATGGGGTCCTTGTGCCCTTCGTGGTGTGTGTGTGTGTGTGTGTGTGTGTGTGTGTGTGTGTAGGAATCTTTGCCTTTCTGAAGACAGCATTCCTCTGGTGAACTCTCCAGGAACTGGGAAAGCTTGCTGTTTTAGCTTTCATGCTTAGATCTACAAACCACTTGGAAACTAAACCCCTTCATAATCTCTGCCTTGAAATAGTGAGCAGAGGGGTCCTGAGAGTTGAGGTTCAGGCCGACAGAGCTCCACAGCCAAAGTGTAACTTCTCTACAAGAGGGTAGTTCCTGGGCTTTGCTTGGTGCATGTCCTTGGGTTGCCCCCTGGAGGCTGGAGTTGTGTTGCAGCCGGATCCCTCAGCCTTGCTGTGCCCCAGCAGCAGCGCGGGTCACAACTCTCCTCAGGACCCTGCAGGCTTTAAAGACCGTGGCCTGGGTCGCAGCTAGCGGCACAGGACCCAGGGACCAGGCAGACTCAGAGAATTCACCCTCTGCACCTCATCCACATGAGCGCCATCCCCTCACTCTTGTGTTCCAGCCTGAAACCTGGGCAAGGCCACCAAGGTTCACCATCCAAAGGGAAGCAGAGGAGAGGAGCCTCGGGCATCAGTCACATGACAATGTATGTCCTGCTTCAATCCAGTGGGCCACATGTGACTCATGGGGTAACCTTGTTCTGGGCAGCCATGACCTGTGTCTACCCCCTGGTCCCTTGTAAGAGCAGGGGTTTGGGGGGAAGGTAACCTGTTTAACCACACCTAGTCCTGCTCTTGTGACTGTAACTGTCTGCTCTTTGCCACTATGCTGTGTCCCAGGGAAGGACAGCCCTCAGCCTGGACTCTTGACCCTCAGGACAAAGAAAAGCAGAGCAGGGCTCCACTCCAGCACAACCGTCGCGACTAAAGTTGAGGTGGAGAGGAAGGACCCAGAAGGAACAGCCACTTTCCACAGTGCAGGGCCTACCCTGCCTGAGCAGTTACAGAGATCTGCAATCGCCAACACACCTATGACCGCTAGGGGGCCACGTTAATGAAGTCTCCTCCTGGCGCTGGCCTGCAGGTGTCTCTATGGAATCGGGTGAGGTAGCAGGTAGCGGGTGTCTAAGCCCAGTTGGAGCTGGCGTGATGGCTTCTCCATACAAAGGGTAACTGCAGCTGGGGGTGAAGATTGTCTGCACAGAGGTAGCAACAACCCACCCTCCAGTGAACCCATCTGGAAGGGCTAATCTGGCACGCCCCTAGCTGTCTGTACTTCATCCTGGTGGTCTCCACTAAAGCCTCAGAGAAAGAATAGATACCAATGGGCAGGAGACAGGGTGGGGTGGGGTGGGGGTGGGAGGGGTGCCCGCCCTAGGACCTTTGGTATCCCAGACCTCTTCTAGAGGCTTCTGTTAGATCCCCACAGGATCAGGGGATGTATTGTAGCCAGCAGCCCCTACCTTTCTTGGGGTACCACAGCTCTGCCATTTATGCCTATGCCTCCCACTGGATTGGAACTGGAGATGGGGAAAGGAGCCTCAGAAGAGGTCCTTTCGCTGGGTGAGCCCCCATCGACTTGTATCAGCCTTTACAGGTGTAACCAAGGTTTGAAGGCGGTCCTTGGCACCTATCAATCACTCTTGCAAGCGAATCAGAATTATTCGGGGTTCTCCTATTCTCACCTCTCCCCTTACTGTTACCTGAGCGATGGTCAGCAGGCAGATGCTACCCATGGCTTATGACTTGAACTGTAGCCCCACCCTCCATTCATATGTAGAGGTCCTCGCTCCCAGAACCTTGGGAGATAATCTAATTTTTAAGGTATAAGGTCTCTGCAGAAGTAACCAGTTAAGTTGAGGCCCAAATCTCATCTGCCAGGTGTCTTTAACTAACAGAGAAGAGGAGGGGAAGATTTTGAGACCCTCACTCAGAGAGAAGGCAGCTTGGCCGACCAAGGAGAGAGGCTCAGGCCAGATCCATCCTTCAGGTGTTGGAGGGAAAAGCCTGCCAGCACCCTGATTCCAGGCTTGTGGCCTCACAACTGTTATTTATTAAGCAGCGCTGTTTACCTTAGAGAGAAAAGCCACGAGGCACAAAACCCACTATAAGAGTTTATTAGGGGAAGGGAACAGAAAGGGGTGCTTAGACCTATGGAAATGGTCATACAAGGAGAGAGGGGAGGGGTATGTGGGGCCTGCTTTTATGGATCCCCCCACATGTGCACATGGGCATATGGGCTTATGTAGCTACGCCATGCATGCGCATAGATTACGTGATCACGCTGAGCGCAAATTACTTAAGGCCCTGAGATAACTAAGCCTCTTGCTTGGCTACTGGACAGCGCATGTGCGGTCATGTAGCTGGGGGAGTGGCCAGGAATTCCAACA
>CABHPP010094390.1:0-55696 GCA_902168425.1 Peromyscus attwateri
TTTTTTTAATGTTTATAGTGACTTCCCCTGAAGTGACTGCTGTCCTAATCAACAACTGCACCTCAGATGCTTCCAGCAGCATTTGGCTGCAAAGGCCAAAGCCTGAGGGAATTCTGTTCCCTCAGGCACTGTCTCTATTAAAGCTGTTAAGGGAAACTTTATCTAGATCTCTATCCCTCTAAATAATTCTCCATTCAAAGGTTGAGATGAAATTCTGCTTGCTCACAGAGGATGAATAGTAAGTAGTTAACCTTCTCCCTTTGCTTCCAAAAAACCCAGCACCCTTCTGCTCAGCCCTTAACTAAGAACCCTAGCTACACATGGTTCCTCCCTACCACTTCCTGTCAGCTACTTGCTGACTCAGCCTCCTGCTCAAAGGTTAATTTTATTTAATAAAACAAATGTAACACATTTTTGCATTGTTAGCAAAGCCAGTAAGAAAAAAATGAAACATACTTTAAAATAATATTCTACAATGCCCAAGAAGGAAATAATATTACCTAAGTAAACCGGAAGTACAGAACAAGAAATTTCTAAAACTATAGAAATGACAAAAACAGCTGGCTGCCTGGACAGTTACCCAGGGTTCCTCTGCAATGTTGGGCATCCATCTTTTGTTTACAGGCTTAGAATACCTGACAGATTTTTCTGTGAGGCAGGAATTTTGAAGGACTGGCCTACCTTGTCTTAGTAAAGTTTAGTAGTCAACTTTCTTTGTGTCCTGCTTGTCCAATATGGACAGCATATTGTCAACAGTCAAAGCAAGGGCAGTTTCTTGCCCATATGGAGGTTCTTCAATGCCCATCATCTTCTCTGAAGTCTATTGGTGCTGCCAGGAGCAGACATTACCTCACTGTCATGAAAAATCTCATGTTATTAAAATATTTTAAATGTCATATTCTGTAGATCCCTGAAGTATTTGAAGACCACCTATCTATCTAAAATAAATCTGTTTAACCTTGAAAACATACCTAACATGACTATAAGTTTGATTGTAAAAGGTGACTAACTACTAACCTGCATTTCTTAATTATTCTGCACAGTTTGAAATTTTTAAGCACTAGAACTTTACATTACATTTTTAAATGATCTGCATAGGTGAAATACCTTAAACAAGAGTAGAAACATGTATACAGTATATTGTAACAAAAATAATCTTAAGTTTGTATCAACATACAAAAAAGTATTTGAGATTAGTAGTTGCTTTTTAGTTTAAAAGTAGATTCAATAATTTGCCCTTTTATACTATCATTCCTATATCCTCTCTTTTTTCTTTTCAGAAAGAGATTCCTGAATCTAACTTCCTTTGCTTAGTTTTTTCCCCTGACTATGATCAATAACATCTTGCAATCAAACCCCCTAAAGACGACAAACATCTATAACCCACTAAATGATCAAAAACCACCCATGCCATCTCTCGGGAATGTGGGCATCATGATCATGAAATTGCTTCCTATTGTCTGGGGGCAATGGCATCTTTAGGGCACCTGAGAAAATTGGAATAACGGTCAAGTCCTGGGAGAGCTAGCTATATCCCTTGTTGTCCAGTCTCTGTGTTGTGGGAAAGTGCAGGGCTTAACTGAAGTCCTGGCTAGAGTAGTCTGTGAGGCTGGACCATCTGAGCTAGCCACTTTGAAATTGAAATCTGGAAGCAGATTTCTGAGGAAATGGCAACAGAGGCATTCTGTGGGGCTGGATCACCTGAGCTACTCGTCTTCATTGGTGTCTGGTCCTTTTGTTCTGAAAACACACAAACTTTTAAAGGTAGCATACATATCTGCATTAACACAAGTATGGAATGTGTGGTGTGTACAAGTCAGCTAAAGATGATTCTCTGCTCTATGTTTGAGCAGGAAAAAGGCATCTGTCAACTTTATAAGTCTGTTTGGACTGCATGACCAAATTGTCATGAGGACTCTGTAGCGAACAAGATTTACCATGTCTCATCCTGTCCCAGAGCTGTTCCTCTGTCAAGGATCAGCATATGTGTTATCTGTCTTGTAGTTTTTCTTGGTTTCTTTCTTCATGTCTGTAGCCAAGATTTTCAGGAGGTCTCCCTGATCAAATCTGATCTTTATTAATTTTGAAGGAATCTGTAGCTTTTTTTTTTTTCCTGTGGGAACAAAGGTATAACCTCTCCCCCAACATAACACATTTCCTGACTTCCATTCTGAAGTTACGACATCCTTAAAATATATACAACAATTTAATTCAGCAGGGTTTTTTCACAATCCAATGTCTCTCAGTAGCTGTTGCTTTTTGTTCATTAGCATTTAAAAAATTTAAAGTTAATTGGGTTATTCTTTTTATATTACTTTACTCTCCCTTTAAAGACTTCACTTCACTATTTTCAAACTATTATTTTTTTCTATGAATGTCTATACCCATTTTCTTTTCTTTCTTTAGCACCTATGCACATTTTCAAGCATACTGTCGCTGTTCAGAGGTTTTCTCAGTCTGGACCTGCATTTCTGCATGCTTGCAGCTCGTCTCTGACCATGTGAGCCAAGCCTTAAAGGGGCAGGCCACCCACTGCAACCCAGCCAATAGGAAGGGTGGTTGCTTGCAGTGAGCACTCAGAAGCCTGTCAGAGAGACTGAGGCGTCTGCTCACAGGGGCTCTGGGAAAATGTTCCTTTTGCCCTTCTGTGTGTCTGCATGCTCTTTCTGCAGCTCCGCTTAGAACATGGTGCTGGTGGCTGGCTCTGCCCCTTAGGTGGGCACCAGCCAGAAGCCATGCCTACCTGCCCCAGCTCTGTGAAGTTGCTGGGCCCAAGCTAGCAGGAATTGCTACCTAGTCTTCTAGACTAGGTGCTCACAGACCCTACTCAAGTGCTTGACTGCACAACAGGGCCTCTTAAAAGAGCTGTGAGCACCATCACTTCCTGAGAGACGGCAGCTGCTAGGAAGCCCCTTCTGTCTCTGTGTCCAGAACTTTTCTCATGTCCTATGCTTGATATACATGCCTCCATGTTGGGCGCCAATGTAACAGGTCTTTCTTTATATTGCTAGCTCTCTAATAATGTCATGAAGACTTTTTTATTAATTATGAAAGCTTGGCCTTTGCTTAGGCTTGTTCCCAACTAACTCTTAAAACTTAAATTAACCCATTTATATTATCCATGTTTTACTACGTAGCTGGTTACCTCTTCTCATCACTGTATGTCAGACTTTCTCCAAGTCTGGCTGGTGAGTCTTCTACCTCAGATTCTTTCCCAGAGTTCCTATCTCTCCCTGGAAGTTTTGCCTATCCTCTCCTGCCTAGCTATTGGCTGTTCAGCTCTTTATGAAACCAATCAGAAGATGCCTTAGGCAGATGAGGAAGGACAGAGACACATCTTCACACAGTGTTCCAAAAGATTATCCCAACGCTGTGTGTGGTACATCTGAGCCTCTCTCACCCGTGAATAAATATTAATGTAATATGCATATATGAACAAAAAACCCATCTACTTGACAGAGAGCTTGCCTAGTGTGCACACAGCCCTGGTTCCAGTCCTCAGCACTGACTATACCAGGTGTGGTGGCACACACCTGCTGGTGGCACACACCTGCACTCCCAATTCTTGAGAGGCAGAAGCAGGAGGGTCAGAGGTCCAAGGTGGAGGCCAGCATGGGCTACATGAAACCCTGAAAAACAACTGAAGAAGATAAGTTCTGAAATGGGGTTCACAAAGCCCTGGTACCACCCAGGAAGGAAAAGAATCATCTTTAGAAAGACAGTATTAAATGCACAGAGGCTAAAGAGCTGGTCTTCTGGGCTGACTGGTCATGAAGGGAATCCCAGGTACAAAGTGATAAAAGTGTACAGAATGTCCAGGAACATGGCATTGTTTATGGTTTTATCTATTTATTTATTTTTTTTTTAATTTTTATTAATTATGTATATAGTATTCTGCCTGCATGTATGCATGCAGGCCTGAAGAGGGCACCAGATCTCATTACAGATGGTTGTGAGCTACCATGTGGTTGCTGGGAATTGAACTCAGGACCTCTGGAAGAGCAGCCAGTGCTCTTAACCTCTGAGCCATCTCTCCAGGCCTTATCTATTTATAAATAAATAAAGAAAACAACCCTTATCTCTTTATTGCTGGTAACTGCAGTTGAGAACAAGCTGAATTTGGAAGGCAGCCTGCGCCAATTACCATGTGACCTTGAGAAAATCACTCGACCTCTGTCTGTTGTGTTTCCCTCAGTGAAATGGTATACAGGCCAACCACAGAACTGCATGAAGGTTGTGTGTGGTGATCTGCTGCATCTTTACATGCAAATGGCCCTTGGTCAGTAGCCACTGGGCTAGCTGGATCTTTCCACAGCCTCATGTTGAAGGTGGGTTTCCCAGAGAAGAAAGCCTGTTCCTTCCCTGGGCTCCTTCGGAAGTGAGTCCTCAGACCTACCTACACTTAACTCGACTCTTTCCTGCCATAGTCATTGAATCCCAAATGGACTCAGACTTTGACTCTGAACTAGCAATCAACTGACCCAACTTCCTGACGCTGACCATGGAGTCAATCAAATTAACAGTGGAGGTAATAACGCTGCCTGGTGGCTCTCTACCATATGTTGAGTGTTGTTCTGAGAATTTTATAAGGTATTAATTAATTAAATTCTACTATGGCTTCTATATATGTTTCCCAAAGCCCCATTGGAAGGATTGATCCCCAGGGTAAGGCTATTGGGAGGAGGTGGAATCCTTAAGAAGTGAGGCCTAGTAGGAGGCAGTGAGGTCATTGGGGCATACCCGTGAAGGACAGCGGGACCTTGGCCCCTTCCTCTCTTTCTTTCGTTCCTGGCTACAAGGTAAATGGGCTTCCTCTGCTGGGTACCATGATGCAGGGCCTTGCTATAGGCTCCGAGGCAATGAGTCCGCCAAACTGTAGACCAAAATCTCCAAAACTGAGCCAAAACAAACCACCTCCATTGGTTGGTTTTTCTCAGGTAAACATTTTAGTGACTAACATAGAGAGCTGACTAACACAAATATTCACAAACAACCCTATGGAATCAGGGCTGCCAGTAGTATTAGAATTAGTATTATTAATTATTACTATTTTGTGGAGTGCTGAGGCTCAAACTCAAGGCCCTACACATGGTAACAAGTGTTCAACCACTGAGCTGTACCCACAGTCTCTCGGGACTATCATGTTATCCCCCATTTTACAGATGAAGAAACTGAGACCCAGGAATATAAAGTAAGATGGCAAGATTATTCAGATAGCATCGATAGAGCTGAGATTCACACCCAGAAGTCTTCCCCAGAGCCTATAGGCTGATCCATGCACAAGTAGCTTACACATCATTCCTTCTCTCCATCTCCCAGCACACAATAAATGTCCCACTGAGCATGGATCTCAAGTCTGTCTCAACCCAATGTGAGGAATGTTGTGAATCATTCGTTTGGAACCATTTTCTTCTCTGAAATACATTTGAGCAGCCGGCTCTTTCAGTACACTCACTGACATTCACACATCCTCACTGGCCCTGCTGCTTCGGGTCTGTGGTGAGGCAGGACACAGTAGCAGGAGTTTGTGGCAGAATGAAACCACTCATTTCCTGCCAGGAAGAAAAGAGAGAGAGGTAAGGAACCACAACCCCTTTAAGGGCTTAGCCAAATGACCCAACGACCCCCTAGGCCTGTCTCTGGCAGTCCTACCACCTTCCAGCAGCATCACCCTCGGACCAAGGCTTTGACACATGGGCCTTTGGAAGAGATTTTACATCAAACTAGATCGGTGGGTACCAGATGAATGGAAGATGCTTACTATGGCTTCAGTCTTCTTTGTCCTGAAGGCCTGAAAGTCCAGGAGCAAGACACTAAAAAATCAGTGTCTGGTGAGGGTCGTTTCTTCCACATAGCATCTTCTACATGTCCCCACGAGGTAGAAGTGTCCAACATGGTCCCTTTAGCCTCTTACAAGGCCATTCATTCTAGTCACAAGGGGCTCCACCCCATGACAAATCATCTCCAAGATGACATCCTTATGATCTCTGCGTCAGTGTCTAAATTTTGGTGCATGCATTTGTGGAAGCACAGTCCTTTACACCAGAGCAAACCATCATGGCAGCTGTGAGTTCTCACAGTGCTCTGTATTTTGTCACAAGATGGGGGAGAGTGGGTTGTCAAAATCTGAACATGAGCTGGGCATGGTGGTGCATGCCTTTTAAACCCAACAATTGGGAGGCAGAAGCACATGAGTCTCTGTGAGTTCAAGGCCAGCCTAGTCTATGTGGTGAATTCCAGGCAATCCAGGCTTACATAGTAAGACTTGTGCCCCACCCCCCAAAAAAATCTGAGTACACCTGGAAGGGCATCCTTGAGGTGCTGGCTGCCTGCGTGCTTATCTCTAGAGATAACACAAAGTCTGGTTAAATGACTTAAAGCCCTTCTCTTGAGTATAATGGCAACTCTGCTCTTATTATAAGGTTATTCTATTTAATAATTTCTGAAAACCCCAAGAGATGATTTCATGATCATGGTCAGTGATGCTTTCTTCTAGTTGCTTCCAAAGCCCATCCCACTTCCTGTTAGGGCAGCTGCTGAGATGCTGGTCAAGACCTCCATGGACCAAAGAGAGGCAGAGACTCATACAGCTACCCGTGGTAGCTTGTGGTGGTCTGTGGCAGGTGTCTTAATTACTGTTCTATTGCTGTGAAGAGACCTTGACCAAGGCAGCTCTTTTGCTTTTTGTTGTTCAAGAGAGGGCTTCTCTGTATATCCCTGGCTGTCCTGGAACTTGCTCTGTAGACCAGGCTGGCCTTGAACTCATAGAGATCTGCCTGCCTCTGCCTCCTGAAGACTGGGATTAAAGGCATGCACAGCCATTGCCCAGCAACCAAGTCAACTCTTTTATAAAAGAGTGTACTTAACTGGAGGCTTGCTTACGGTTTTAGAAGGTTAGTCCCTGATCATCATGGTGGGAAGCAGGCAGGCATGGTTCTGGAGCAATAGCTGAGAGTTCTACATCCTGATCTGCAGGCAGTAGGCAGAGGGAGACACTGGGCCTGATGTGGGCAATAGAAACCTCAAAGCCCACCCCAGGGACACACCTCCTCCAACAAGGCCACACCTCTTAATACTTTCCAAACAGTTCCACTAACTGGGAATCACACATTCAAACGTATGAGCCTATGGTGGATGTCTTAGGGTTTCTGTTGCTGTGAAGAGACACCATGACCACAACAACTCTTACACAGGAAAACATTTAATAGGGTGGCTCACTTACAGTTCAGAGGTTCAGTCCACTGTCATCATGACAGGGAGCATGACAGTATTCAGGCAGACGTGGTGCTGAAAGCCCGCCCCCACAGTGACACACTCCTCCAACAAGGCCACACCTCCTAACAGTGCCACTCCCTTTGGGGGCCATTTTCTTTCAAACCACCACAGGGGACATTCTTGCTGCAAGCCACAGGAAAGCATAATGGAATTCAGCTACTATCACAAAAGCTACTACTTGGAAAAGTCAAGGACTTCCCCAAAGGTCAAGCCATGGCTTAACAAGTCTTGGTGATATTTTAGCTTATATATATATATATATATATATATATATATATATATGATTCCTAAAATGATTTTCTTGTGTGCTTCCAAGAACTCCTAACAGTGTATTTATCTAAAATGCCTATCAAGCATCCAAGGCCATATGAAACAACACCTGTCTCCTAGGTCAGGCAGATAGCTTTATTTCTTGTGCAATTTAGAGTGAGACCCTCCTTTCTCATACAACCTTACTAATAGACCCCTAACTTCTTACCTAACCACTTCTAGGAATGTAGACTGAGCACATGGATCCCCTTTTTGATATACTAACCAGTCATTAGCACTCAGTTGACCTCCTCCTTTACCACTCCCGTTTTGGGTTGTAAAAGAAGGCCTGACAGTCACTACCTGAGGAAAACCCTTACCTACCTGTATGACCCTGTAGAATTCAAGCCTAGCGACTTTGTTGGCCAGAGGATTGCTATTGCTTGGTTTATAACTGGATTCCAGAGAGACTTAGAGAGAACGGAGAGAATAAGGAGACAGAGAGGAGGAGAGAGAATGGAGGAACTAGACGGGTGAGAACTTGAGAGGAACAAACTGAGACAGGGAAGAACTAGATGGAAGGGTGAGAAGAGAGGACTAGAGGAACGAGATGGAAGATGAGGAAGAGCCAGATGGGGGAGAACAAGATGAGGAAGAACAAAATAGAAAGAAGGAGACAGGAGAGGAGCTGAGATGGGAAGGAACTAGATGGATGAGAACCTAGAAGGGGCAGAACTAAGATGAGAGAATTAAGATATAAGGTCTATCTTATATCTTATAAGGGGACAGCAGATAAATGTAGGGAGAAATCAGGCAAGAAAGGAGCTAGGCATGAGAGCAGAATGGAAGCTGTGTAGAGAGAACTGACTCAGAATAATAAAGTGTATGGACTAAGGAGTTTCGTGTACATAGATTCATTTCTTTTCATCAAAGATTAATTATCAGCTGGTTGTAGATCCTTCCCAAACCCTGGGAGGGGACTATCGAGGGGCTGGACCCTCATAGTCCCCGATACATTCTCATTTAAACCACCACAGAAGATACGTTTTCCTTTTGCAGCTAACACATCACCTCCTCCTATGTTGCTTGAGTGGTGGATATCTAGGAACTCACAGGATCAGGAGGTACAGAATAGTAACTGCCCATCAGTGTGCTAGGTCAGTAGCACAAGTATCAAAGTCCAATGCATTTACTTTGTGTTAGGCATTCAAGCAATCAATATCTGCAGCTGACAGATACCAACTGACAGATACCATGGGAAGCTGAGGCAGGTCAGTTACTTGAGTATGGGAGATTAGGGTTAGTTTGGGTTACCCAGTGAGACTTTGTCTAAAGAATGAATTAATGAATGGGTGGAGGTGTCTGTAACAGACTTCAAGCCAGTGTACATCTTGTGCCTTCCCTCCGGCTCTCACAGCACAGCAGTTGTAGCTTACAGAGTAAGTATAGGTACGGTGAAGAGTCAGGACACAGAAGATTTGTTCCAAAGACACCTAGATTTCGCCCTTACCCAGGACCCAGGTTTAACAAATACTCTTTGCAGGGTGTGTACCTAATCAGCTGGTTGTTGTGAGTTTGTATAACTGGATGGCCCTCCTCCTCTGGAGAGATCTCGGGCCATTCCCAACAGCAAAGAAGCTGTGGGCTGTGGAGCGTTCTACAGGATTGGGAGAATGCATAGTTAGATCCAGGAAACAAGAACAGGATGTGCCAAGCGGACAGAACACTGGCTGTCTAAGAGAGTCACGGGAAGGATGGAGGAATGACAGGTGCCTCTCAGTCACACTTGAGTTCCAGGTCAGTTCTGCTCACCCAGACTCACGCAGGAGGAGCCAATGGCAGTGACTGTCTGTCCTGCAGGAGCCGGATGACACCGCTCTCCCTGCAGCTGTGTGCATTCTGTGATGCCTGATTTCTTTTTGACAAGGGGCCTGAGGTGAATGCTGATTTGCACAGCTATTCCACAGTGTCTTGCAAAACAAGCCATCCCAGATGGGAAGCTTGAAACAGCTGCAACTATGACAAGCAACTTCTGAACCAAGCATTTGGATTATTCACTGTGAGGCAAGGGACAAAAACTACCAGTAAACACCGAATTCAAGTAGTCATTTGGTTCACGGGTTTTCTTCTTCAGGGGTGTCTACAGATTCCAGGAGTAAGAAAATAAGACACTATAATATAAACACAAAATAAGGTCCAGGATTTTTGCTATTTGAAAAGGCAAACTCATAGTTTAAACTAATGATACTTTTATAACAGTTTTCTTTCAGATGCATTCATTTTATGTGCATGAGTGTTTTGCTTTCACGTGTGTGCACCGTGTGTGCCTTGTCCCCATAGAGTTCAGAAGAGGATGTCAGAGCCCCTGGAACTGTGGCTACAGATGGTTGGGAGCCACGATGTGGGTGTTGCGACTGGACCCCAGTCCTCTGCAAGAGCAACAAGTGCTCTTCAGTGCTGAAGCAATTCTCCAGCCTTCAAACTAGTGATTTTTCATATAAAGAAATAGAGCGTGGGCAAGATGGCTCAGAGGTGAAGGTGCCTCCCACCAAACCCTGATGACGTAAGTTCTAGTTCCAGGACACACACAGTGGAAGGAGAGAATGGACCACTGAAAGTTGTCCTCTGACCTCCACTCTGTGCACTTGGACACACACATGCATGTGAGCACACACGCACATGCACGCACACATGCACATGCACGCACGCACACACTAAAATTCTAATTAAAAAAGAAATAGATACAAAAATAAGGTATGGGGGTTGAGGAGATAGCTCAGTCCGTAAAGTACCTGTCATACAAACATGAGGTCCTGAATTTGGATCCTCAGCATCCACACACAGGCCAGTGTGGGTGCACATGTGTAACCCTACTGCTGGGGATGCGGTGACAGGTCCCTCAAGCTTGCTAAGCAGCCAGTCTAGCCAACCATAAACTCCAGGTTTACTGAGCTCTCAAAAAATACAGTAGAAAATATTCAAGGGCCCTCTGGCTTCCATATGCATGCTTACTCACACAAACAGTCACACAAGCAAGTACCTAACCACACACACACTAAGGTGGGATATACATATGTGTTTGAATATAATCATGTGCATGTATTCCCCACGTCTGTCCATGAAGGGAGACAAAAAGCATGATACTCAAGTAGCAATAAGCATGCCCACCTCCCAGACGCTGTGCTCTGAGAGGAACCAGGGCTCTTCAGGAAATGATTGATTTAAAGACTGTGGCAGAGACAGTACAAGATGAGCCTGAAACATCTTGTGTCAAAAAAAAGTCTGGAAGTGTTAAAGAACCGTGGAGACATGAAAAAGATGAGGGGGTAGCTTGAAGAGGCTTTCAAAGATAAACCGTGGGCACACCAAGCTTCAGGTAAAGGGATGATGCTAACAGATTATATGCACCGAATTAAATAGAAACCCCTGAGTTAAAATCAATATCAGTAAGTACAAGAGGAGGAGGGAAGGCGCTTTCTTACCACAGACGCCAACCTATAAAGACAGAGAGAGTGAGTAAACAGAGCTTCACCAATGGCAATTGTGGTAATAATGGGTCCAGCAATGAACACATCCCTGGACACTAAGGGCTGCTGCCTTGTCGTGATCCAAGCAGCAGGGTAGTCACAGGGTCTCAAGGTGTCACTCTGTAAGTATAATCACAATTCTAGAACTACCAGACATCGCCAGAACCAACTATCCGGATCTAGGACCATCAGGAATGGAACATGAGGTAAACCAGAGCTGAAGAACATCTGGCGCTCTAAATGGATGGCCCTCTTAGAGGAGTTCCTGTCACAAAAGGCGAAGAAAACTGAGAGCCAGGCCCAGCGTAGAGGCAGCCCTGGAGAGATGTGAGAATATGATGCATGAGCCAAGGTTTTCTTGTGCTATAAAAGACATTGGGGGACAATCGGCAAAATCTGAACAAGGTTTATAGATGAGGTATACCATGAAATGTGATTTTCTGATTTTTATGATTGTACTATGCATATGTAAGATAAAATTTCTACTTTAGGAGATAGACGTAGGAATAAAAAAGTACCATGTCTGCAACTGAATCCACATTTGGGACTAGGGAAATGTTAACATTTGGGCAATTTGTCTGAAAAGTAATTGGAATTTTTTAAAAAAATATTGATTCAGATTAATTATATAAAATAATGGATTTATTATAACATTTTCATGCATATGTATAATGTACTTTGATCATACTGACTCCTGTGCCCACATTTGGGAGTAGGAGTTGTGAGTACTGTATATTCTTACATCTTTTTTGTGAATTTGTAATTACATCAGAGAAAGAGAGTGCATTTGTTAAAAAGTTTCTATTGTATTTATTGGGGGGTGCATCACAGTATGTGTGTGGAGGTCAGAGGACAACTTTCCGGAGTTGGCTCTCTCCTTCCAACCTGTGGTTCCCAGGACTCGAACTCAGAACCTCAGACTTGGCTGCAGTCACCCTTACCTGCTGTGCCATCTCACTGGCCCCAAGAAAAAAAGTTTAAAACAACTAGGGTTTTTTGTTTGTTTTGTTTTGTTTTTCTTTGTTTTATGAGATAGGGTTTCTCTGTGTAGCCCTGGCTGTTCTGAAACTCACTCTGTAGACCAAGCTGGCCTCAAACTCACAGAGATCCACCTGCCTCTGCTTTCCAAGTGCTGAGATTAAAGGCATGCGCCACCATGTCCAGCCAAAAACGAGTGTTTTTTATTTCTTCTTTTTCTTTGGGTTGCCTGGTCAGCTTTTCTTCTGGCCATGGTTGAGGCTCTTCCCATCTGTAGCTGATGCCAGGGCAGGAATGTTTTAGACGGTTCCGTGTCAGCTCCTCTCCCCCTGCTCTCTCCTTGGGGTGGCTGGGAGGCAAGGCTCAGCAAAGTCACCGGGGTAGGGTGGCTTCTCTTCCCACAGTTTTGAGCTAGTCTTGTTACCTGGATCACTTGGGACTCCTAAAAGTGCCTACATGGGATCTGCTACAGCTGCTTAGTCGTGGCCAAGAAGACGCACACGCCACTCCCCCTGGAGTGCCCTTCATGCTGTTCACCCAGAAGAATCACAGGTCAGCCAGGCACGTGTGGAAGGACTCCACAGAGATGAGGCCATCTGAGATGTGAGACTAATTAGGTGCCATCTAATTCAATAATCGTAATACTGTGAGAGCCAAAGTTACATTTTAAGTTTTAATTCCTGTGCCAGGAAACCAAAATGCCTCTGATCTGCAAGCCCTTTGCCCAAGGACAGACAGTTCCTGAAATGCTGGAGGCTACTGTTCATGGGAGATGACAAGTCACATGTTTTCACTCCCCTAAACAAGCTTGTTTGACCCATCTGCACTGGATGTGCTTGATCACATGTGGGTGGAGGTTCACAAGCAGGAAATAGGTCAGGATGTAAGCTTGCCCCTGATTGGACCTACTTTAAGCCCCTGAAGACCACGACTCAGGGCCATTTTCTGGGAAACCAGAGATGGACCTGGCCAGAGTCCATCAACCTGACCAGTATTTAATTAAAGCTTGCTGTTATTTACTACTTGGTGCAATGTTATTCATTAAGCGGCACTGTTTACCATGCAAGAAAAGCCAAAAGGTACAACAAAACCCACTATAAGAGTTTATTAAGAGAAGGGAACAGAAGGGGTGTGCATAGGCCTATGGAATGATTGTGCAGGAAGTGGGGAGGAATAGGTGGAACCCGTTTTTATAGATTCCCCGCACATGTGCATATGGGCTCACATAGCTACACCACACACGTGCATAGATTCCGTGATCATGCAGCACACAGATTACGTAGGACGTAAATCCCTGGGATGACTAAGCATCTTGCCTGGCTACTGGACAGCACATGTGCGGTCATGTAGCTGAGGGAGTGGCCAGGAATTCTAACATTCCAGACTCTTTGTTTATGATAAAAATGGTGGTTGAACTGGAATGGGGGTGCTGTGTCTCTCAAAACTGCTTCCAGCTGACTCTGTGGGCATCAGTTAACTTTTTGGGGGTAGGGAAAGGGGCTTTTGGGGTAGCCAGATATCCTGAGGTAGTGGATTATCTTCTGCTGCTTTGGGAATCATCCATTGCCTTCCGCTGCTTAGGGCTCTGTGACTGTTTGGGTCTGACAAGGTGCTGGCGAGGCAGAAGAGGAAGTTTAGAAAAAAATTTTTACCTTGGGGGGACTCATCTGGACTCTGCAAAAAACAGACTTTAATATAACAATCTATTACTGTTAGATGCCCTCAGCAATTGATCACCTGTGTCTCCTGGATGCCAAACTAATAAAGCAAACAGGTGCCTTGAGGTTTGTCTCAGATAAAGGTTATGTCAGGTGAAAAATTAAAGCATGTTCCAGACCTCTCTCTCTCTCTCTCTCTCTCTCTCTCTCTCTCTCTCTCTCTCTCTCTCTCCATAATGCTAACCAATAAAATTCTGAGAGCAGAGTACTAAACATTATAATATCATGGCTACCAGCTCAAGATTTTAAATTCCTTGTGGCTGCTTCTTAATATGTTTAAAAATTCTTTTGAGCTCCAGAGCCAGCTTGAATCCACCTGGACAGGTCAGACCCACTTCAGATAAGTATCATTCAAACTTTCCTGGTCCTGGGACCCCCCTCCCCCACCCTGGGACCCCTCAGGAGCCCCTTCAAGGTAAAATTTTTTCTAAACTTCCTCTTCTGCCTCACCAAGGAGAGGCAGTTCAACCCTGAAGGGTGAGGTATCCCAGACACTTCAAGCTACTCAGAACAACAGCTCTGTCCTGAAGGTATCCCGGACACCTGGAGCTGTTTAGTACAGCTCTGATGGCTGAACTGCAAGGAGACAATTCAACCCTAAAGGACAAGGTATCCAGGATACCTCAAGCTGCTCAGAACAACAGCTCTGCCCTGGAGGTGTCCTGGACACCTGGAGCTATGTAGCACAGCAAAGAAGCAGTCCAACCCTGGAAAGGAAATTTTTCTGACTTCTTGGGAGAGTCGGGCCTGGAACTGCTTCAGCAGGAAAGGGTATCCTGACTCTTTGGGAAAATCAAGGCGTACCTGGTGTGATAGGGGATGGTCTCCCTGCAGGATATAGCAATCCTGCTCCTCTCCTAGAGAGTCTCTACAGCTGAGCTTTGCTCAGCCCCCACTTAAGGGGGCTTCCTAGCAGAGCTCTGCTTCTCCGGCCTAAGATGTTGCTTCTTTTGCTTCACTCTGTGAAAGGGAAAACCTCTGCAGAAATGTGGCAATCTCCTCCGGCTCCAGAGAAAAGTGTTTCTTATTCTCTCTCTCTCTCTCTCTCTCTCTCTCTCTCTCTCTCTCTCTCTCTCTCTCTCTCTCTCTCTCTCTCCCCACTGAGGGACATCTCAGCAAAGATCTTCTGTTCAGCTCCTCCTTGCCCTGCTGCTTCAGCTCTCCCTTGTTTTGTCCACTGGGAGACGTCTCAACAAGGATCTTCTCTATGCCAGTGAATGAAGATCTTCACACCCAAAAAACTCTGAGGAGATTTATTTGGGAAGGAGGAGTCCAGGAGAATAGCTGCCTCTACCAATGTGGAGAGAACAGCCTTTTTTCTAACTGACTAGGCAGGGCGGCTTACACAGGAAGTCTAGGGGATGGAGTCAACCCCGGGCTCAGGGTTCTACTATCCTGCTCTGTGATTGGTTGGTTTCACAAGTCAGTTGGCCAGGGGCAGAGATGGCTCTGATCTGGCTGAGCCAAACCGTGTTTCTTTCTGCCCCGATCTGAGCCATCTTTCCCTAGTTCTGGGCTCCAGGGTCAGGGTGGGTTTCTTTAGCCAGCCCCTTTTCTCTACAGTATCAGTCAGGATAATTATTTTTCAGCCTTTCCCAGGAACCCTGAGAACATTTAAATGTACCAGCTACCTCCCAATAGGCCCGGAAAATGGTGCGTGGCTTTAAATGTCTCCAAAGACAGTCTGAGCAGAAAATGTACGATTTAATACAGAACAGCTGTAAGAGCTACACATGGTCAGAATGTCTCCCACCCAGGGATGTCCTTCCTGAGGACAGTTGAAGCCAAGGTGACAGCCAGTACTGACACTGGAACACAGAGATGCTCTTGACAAGTGGCTGTGACTTTCCATATTAAAGCATGGTGCTTTACTGATAGTTAATGTTTTGTCTGGGGCCTTGGAGTTGAAGCTTGGTATTGAATGGGGCATACGAGCCTCTGAGCAGTCGCCTTAGCTGGGTGCTTCTCAGCTACATCTTGACTTCTCTGCATCCAGCCACCCTCTACAGTGACATCACAGCTATTCACTAGGAAGTCGGGTTTTCCTGTCCTTCGGGCAGGGAGTCTCCTGCTTCCTGACTTCCTGCTCCTTCTCTGGAAACTACTTGTTTCCATCTTGCTCTGGCCAATGCAATGTGCATGAGTGACCCATTTCTCATGCATGGGAGCAGCCAGCCTCCTTTTGCTGTGGGTATTTTAGAGTCACTCTAATAGAGAAGTACCCTGAGACAAAACTCCCCAGAAAGCTGCAGCAACTCCTGGAGACTAGTGTCGTGGACAGGTATGTGGATGCAGAGTGATGTGCTGCAGGAGGGACATAAAGTTTACTTGTGTTAAATGACTGGCATTTTAGAGACTTTGCTGTGGACACAACAGATATTGTCATTCTGATTTCAGAGACAAGGAAACTATAAAATTGGTATGTGATACTAAAAGTATTTTTTTGTTTGTTTGGTTTTGGTTTTTGGTTTTTCGAGACAGGGTTTCTCTGTGTAGCTTTGTGCCTTTCCTGGATCTTGCTCCACAGATCAGGCTGGCCTCGAACTCACAGAGATCCGCCTGCCTCTGCCTCCCAAGTGCTGGGATTAAAGGCGTGCGCCACCACCGCCCGGCAGTTATGGGTCTTTTAAGCTGCCATGTAGGTGCTGGGAATCAAACCTGGGTCCTATGGAAGAGCAGTATGTGCTCTTAACTGCTGAGCTTTTAAAAACAGCACCCCAGATCTATCCTATGCTCTACCCCCTGCCTCCACTGATCCCCACGCTGAGAACAGAGACTGCACCCTGAAGTGCTGGCAAATGCTTGATGATTACTGTAATTGAATGGGTTTCAATACAGTGTGCATTAGTTTTCAATATAAAATATCCAATCTGTGATGATTTTGTTTTTAAATACTTTTTAAATGTTTGTTTATATATGTATGTATGTATGTATGTATGTATGTACGTACGTACGTACATATGTATGTATGTATTACACATACAGTGTTCTGCCTGCATGCATGCTTACAGGCCAGAAGAGGGCACCAGATCTCACTACAGATGGTTGTGAGCCACCATGTGGTTGCTCATTGAACTCAAGACCTCTGGAAAAACAGCCAGTGCTCCTAACCTCTGAGCCATCTCTCCAGCCTGTCTTTAAATATTTTAAATTACACTTTGTGTGTGTGTGTGTGTGTGTGTGCGCGCGTGTGCGTGTGCGTGTGTGTGAAGAAGACCACTTGTGGGGGTTGGTTCTCTCACTATGTGGGACACAGGGATTGAACTCAGGTCATTAGCTTGGCAACAAATACCTTTACTGACTGAGCCACCTCTCCTGCCTAGAGATGATTGTCCTTAATGGAGAAGTTCAACATTTTTAGGAAAAGTAAAATATTCACTACGTATTTCCAATTTGTATTATAATTGGTAACCATTTATCGAAGGCCAGACTACGGTGCTGGGCAGTTTACATAAAGTGGCCCAGTGGATTCTGGTGTGACGGACGTCTCCAGTCGCCTCTTACCTGTGTCTGCGCAGCACTCCTCCTCCTGAGGGGACTGAGTTTGTCCTGTGACTTCCTTTGGACCACAGGCAAGTGGAAGTGACACTGTGCTGTTTTGAGTTCAACTCTGAAGACAGGAAGTTTCTACTTTACTCTTCTGTGGGGGAAACCCAGAGCCTGGCACATTGCCTGGGCACCATAAAGGTCTTGCTTAGGTGATATTTGTGCATCACACAGAATTAACAAACTCAAGGGGGCATAGATATGCAGAAGTCTGGGCCATCGAGAGTTTCATCGGGGAAAGGTGCTTGCCACCAAGACTGACAACCTGAGTTCCTTCCCTGGAACCTGTGTGGTTGAAGCAATTTCTGCAAGTTGTCCCCTCACCTCCATGAATGTGCCATGGCACACATTTGCCCACACAGAAGCATGCACGTGCACACACACACACACACACACACACACACACACACACACACGTAAAACAGAGAAATGGTTTCCATGAGGTCTCATCTTTTACATTTATTTATTTATTTATTTATTTAGAGACAGTGCCCTGGCTGATCTGGAACTCACTATGCACTTCAGGCTGGCTTTGAACTCACAGAGATCCACCTGCCTCTGCTTCCTGGGTTCTGGGATTGAAGGCATGCACTACCACGCTCTTACCCTTTCTAGGGCAAACTTTAGGAAGAGAGCCTCTTATACTTGGGTTGACTCCCCTAAATGGATCAGAGAGGTCATAGCACTGGGGTGGGTCTAGATATGTCCCCACAGAGCATGGGCACCCCTTGAGGAGATTATCACCAGGGACTTTCTAGAAACACAAGTGTCTGGAGGCTTCTCCAGTCCTCCTTTTTCCAGATCTGACCTCTGCCCTGTGTTGACATGCTGCTGTCCTTGGCATGGACTCAGTGGCTAAACCATATGAAATTCTTGTGCTGGGGAACATTTCCCACGAAAGGGCAAGAGTTCCCAGCGGGACGCGAAGGCTGAGGCTTCACAAGTGTGTTTGTAGGGAAATCAAGGAGAACGGGTATTCCCGTAGGGATAAAGTTGCTGAGATTTCTGTCAGTCATGAGCCCTCATCCTCTACATTCCTCTTGGTCCTTTTCTCCCTTTCTCTCACAGGGTGAGAAAACAGAACCAGCTGCCATGACTGCAGGAAAGACAGAAACACAGATGAGGTGTGGCCCTGCGAGAGTCCTGGAGAGGAGGTTTTTCTTACCAGAGAAAGAAGAAAATATGTGTGGCTGACATTGCAGCTGGAAATCCCTGGTCCCCCTCCCTTCTCTGCTGCGCCTCTGCAGAACTACCCAAGATCCTCTGCCTGGCAGAATTACTGCATCTGGCCAGAGGCCTCATGACCTCTGCTTCTTTGGATAACTCCCGGGTTGGCCCAGGGGAACCTGGAGAGGCACAGCATCCCACAAAAATCAGGTGTCGGGGGTCTCTGAATGGCTGTGAGGCCTACAGCTGAGAAGTGAGAAGGCAGGCCTTCTGTCTGCAGGAAAAGTTGTAAGGGAGGCCTCACCAGCATGGCGGGGCCCTCACTGTGGACCCGCAGGCATGAGTTCTGTCTACACGGAGACAGCAAGAAGTTTGCACCGAAGAGCTAGGTCTTAAGGCTGAACACTGTCATTTAGCAGAAAAACAGAAAGGAGATATTCTAGGTAAAGGGAAGGGCGTGTTGAAAGACAGAGCTGCAAGCATCCTGGCACCCGAGGCGGAAGGAGAGGGAAGGCATGAGTTAGTCCAGAGGCTTGGGAGCTTTGGAAGGGGGCACGGGAGGGGCACGGTGGGGTCTATGACCCCACAACCAGAAAGAGAAGGAGCCAGCAAGAGAACCCGGACCTGGGATCAGTGTGACAGGGAGGAGAGCAGTGGATTGGGCAGCACACACCTGGCCATCGGCAAGCTCCTTAGCCTCCTCTTACCTCTCCTGTAAGGGGCTTTGTCTTTGCTTCTGCTACTGTAACAGAATTCCTCAGCTGGGTAAGTGACACACAGAGAAGTTTATTTGGTCCATGTGTCCAGAGAGTGGAAAGCCCAAGATCAGGGGCCACGTAGTGGGGACCTTCTTGTTTTGTTTTAACTTAGTAAGCTGCAAGCACATGAAAGACAGACAGAGACCAGACTGCTAAAAAACAAAAACAAACAAAAAAAAACAAACAAACAAACAAAAAACCACTCTCTGAAGGTCCAGGAATGTAGGAATAAGGTAGAAATACAGGAATAAAAAGTGAGCTTGAGAGATGGAAGCCGACAGCCGTCAGCTCTGCCAGCAAATGGGGGTTACCTTTAACTGGGCCATTCCCTGATTACGACGGGCAGCTCTGCCAGCAACCCAAAGGTCTGTTGTTGTTGTTGTTGTTGTTGTTGTTGTTGTTGTTGTTGTTTTTAACTAAAGATTGCTCTCTGCAGACCTGGGGCTAGCTATTCTTGATAACTCCCTACCATTCACTACTGAAACCAAAGTTAACTTTCTGTGAGTTCTTTGTGACAACCTGCTCTGCATTGTTTTGTGTTCCCCTGCTATGGGAGCCCAGCTGTCAGGAAACGTTGCAGGTTTTGGGCAAACATCAGTTAGCAGTGTCGGGAAAGACTGCAGAGATATACAAATATCAATTAGCTGAAACCCTCAAAACCCTTGTTAATGGAAAATTGTAAATCTTAAAAAGCAATTTATCTCTAAAAGTTTAACTTTGAAATTGTAAAACTTCTTGTGTCCATGCCTAATACTTCCCCCTTACTATAAAAAGGGGCCCATAACCCCTTCCAGTTGCCACAGTTACAGAATCCTGAACTCTGGCTGTGATCTCAGCTAGCTGATAAGCTTTTTGTGCCCCACAGCGAATTTTTTGGAATAAAGTTTTGCTTCTGGTTTTAGACTCTGGTTTGCACCCCATTATTTTGCCCATACCCCTGGACACAACATTCTCTAGAGAACCAGCCCACATCCTGGATGATGTGACCTGACCCTGAGTCCTCACACCCTGACGACCTCTTCTTAGGCCCTGTCTCCCGACACTGCTGCATTAGGGGTTATTTCCAACTAATGAACTCTGGGGTCGTATTCAAACCACAGTGTGTGTTGTTTTTAACTAAGTTGTTCTATTCACCAGTGAAGACTTGGGAGTCAGATGTTGGGGTGAAAACTTGCTAGATCAGAGAAGCTGAGAAGCAACCAACTGACCTTCCTTTTGGCCTGAGACCCAGTAAGAGTGCCTCCCTCCACTCATCCCAAACCAAAAATTATTGTGAGACTGTGAATCTCTTAGTCCCTCTCTACCTGTGGTGATATTTTATCTGTGTACCCCAATAAAGCTTATCTGAGGATCAGAGGAAAAGCTAGCCTCTATAGTAAACATAGAAGTCAGGCAATGGTAGGTAGCATATGCCTTTAATCCTAGCATTCGGGAGGCAGAGATCCATCCGGATCTCTGTGAGTTCAAGGCCACACTGGGGAACAGAGCCAAGCATGGTGAAACATGCCTTTAATTCCAGCACTAACCATAGAGGTCTGGAGGTCTGTACAGACAGACAGGAAGTAATGTAGCTGGGCAGAGAGAGGAAATAAGATGGTAGAGCAGAAAGGCATATAGGTGTGGGTATACAGGAAGTAGCTCTCTTTGGAGACTGGGGGCTAGTAAGGTGAGATGGGCTGTGGCTTTTCCTATTTCTCTGATCTCTCAGGTTTTAACCCCAATATCTGGCTCTGGGTTTTTTATTAATAAGGTCGTTTAGCAATTCGTCTACACCTACCCCTTCCTGTGCATCTCTCTGTCTGAATCCCTGGCTCCTCCATACTCTCTATGGCTAATACCTGTCAACTAGTCACTGGCTCTGCCCCCGATCCAAGGTTGATTTTATAAACATAGTGTCAGGGTTCACAGTGTGATCAAATATCCCACAACATCTCCCCCTTTTTGTCTAAATAAAAAGGAAAGGTTTTTAACTCTAACACAGTAAAACTATATAAAATAAGAACAATTATCAGGTAAGATATACATTCACAAATCCAGTCTATTTGTATTTGGCCAATTCTGAGAAATTATTCTACTATCTATCCTATCTAGGTGAGTCCAAAGTTTTCTTCCTAAACCACTTTCTATCATAACTTGTATTACCAGTCTAAAAATATCCTTTTCAACCTTAAAATAATTTTTATATCAACAACTTAAGCTTTTATGTATCTCAACATCTCTTTTGTAAGTTTCTTTTCTGAATTTGGTAACAAGGAAAATCGCATAACTAGCCAGTCTTCAACCCCCATCAGAGACCCAAGAAGGATACAATGTTACCTGAGTAAACAGGAAGTGCAGAGCAAGCAACTTCTGAAACTATAGAAATGACAGAGACAGCTGGCTGCCAAGGTTCCTCTGCAATGTTGGGCATCCATCTTTTGCCTGCAGGTCTAGAATATCTGACAGACTTTTCTGTGAGGCAAGAATTTTGAAGGACTTGCCTACCTTGTCTTGGCAAAGTTCAGCAGTCACTTTTTTTGTGTCATGCTTGTCCACTTTGGACGACATACTGTTGCAGTCAAGGCAAGGGCAGTTTCTTGCCCAGTGGCTAACTTTTGCCACAAAGAAAGTAAACTCCATGTGGAGGACCTTTGATGCCCATCATCTTCTCTGAAGTAGATTGGTGCTGCCAGGAGCAGATGTATCTTACTGTCATGAAAAGTCTTAAGTTATTAAAATATTTTAAATGCCATATTCTCTAGCTCTCTGAAGTGTTTGAAGACCATCCATCTAAAACATATCTCTGTTTAACCTTGAAAATACACCTACCATGACTATAACTTTGATTGTTATAGATGACTAACTGCTAACCTGCATTTCTTAATTATCCTAAATAGTTTGTAATAATAGCTTTCAAGGACTAGGACTTTACATTTTTAAATGAGTGGTATAGGTGTAATACCTTAAACAAGAGTAGAAATATATATACAGTATATTATAACAAAAATAACCTTAAATTTGTATAATATACAAAAATCTATACCAATGTAAAATATTTGAGGCTAGTAATTGCTTTTAGTAGATTCAATAATCTACCCTTTATCCTATCATTCCTGTATTCCCCCTTTTCTTTCTTTTCATCCCTCATCCCTATTTTTTCTCCAACACTAGATAGAAGAGAAAGAAGGATAGAGGAAAGAAAAAGAAATAAAGATATAACCAGTCTTTTTTAAATTAATTTTTAAAATTTATTTTACATACCAACCACAGTTTCCCCTCCCTCTTCTCCTCCCATTCCCTCCCCCCACCTTGTTTCTACTCCTTCCAACATCCACTCCTCAGAAAGGGTAAGGCATTTGGGAGTCCACAGAGCATGGCACATCAAGTTGCAGCAGGACCAGGCTCCTCCCCCTGCATCAAGGCTGAGCGAGGCATCCAATCACAGGGAATAGGTTCCAAAGAGCCAGCTCATGAGCCAGGGCCCACTGCTCATGGGCCCCACAAACAGACCAAGCCACACAACTGTCACAAACATGCAGAGGGCCTAGGTTGGTCGGTCCCAAGTAGGCTCACTAGCTGTCAGTCTAGAGTCTGTGAGCTCCCACGAGCTTGGGTCAGCTGTCTCTGTGGGTTTCCCCATCATGATCTTGACTCCCTTTGCTTATATAATCCCTCTCCTTTTCTTCAACTGGACTCCTGTAGGTTGGCCCAGTGCTTAGCTGTGGATCTCTGCATCTGCTTCCATCAGTTACTGGATGAAAGTTCTATGATGATAATTAGGGTAGTCACCAATTTGATTAAAGAGAAGGCCAGTTCAGGCACCCTATCCACTATTGCTAGGAGTCTTAGCTGGGGTCATCCTTATGGATTCCTAGGAATTTCCCTGGCACCAGGTTTCTTCCTAACCCCATAATGGCCCCCTCCATCAAGATATCTCTTTTGTTGCTCTCCCTCTCTGTCCCTCCCCCAACTCAACCATCCTGATTCCTCATGTTCCCACCCCCATCCCCTCCCCTCTGCCCCCCCACCCTAGTTTACCCAGGAGATCTCATCTATTTCCCCTTCCCAGGGTGATCCACATGTCCTTCTTAGGGTCCTCCTTGTTACTTAGTTTCTCTAGGTCTGTGAATTATAGCCTGGTTATCCTTTGCTTTACATCTACTATCCACTTTTGAGTGAGTACATACTGTGTTTGTCTTAATGGGTCTGGGTTACCTCACTCAGGATGATTTTTTCTAGTTCCATTCATTTGCCTGCAAATTTCATGAGGTCATTGTATTTTATAATACTCCATTGTGTATATATATATACCACATTTTCTTTATCCATTCTTTGGTTGAGGGGCATCTAGGTTGTTTCCAGGTTCTGGCTATTACAAATAGTGCTACTATGAACATAGCTGAGCAAAGGTCTTTCTGGTATGATTGAGCATTCCTTGGGTATATGCCCAAGAGTGGTATTGCTGAGTCTTGAGGTAGATTGATTCCTAATTTCCTGATAAACCGCCATACTGATTTCCAGAATGGCCATACAAGTATGCATTCTCTCCAGCAGTGGAGGAGTGTTCCCCTTACCCACATCCTCTCCAACATAAGCTGTCATCAGTGTTATCTTAGTCACTCTGACAGGTGTAAGATGATATCTCAGAGTCATTTTGATTTGCATTTCCCTGATGACTAGGGATATTGAACAATTCCTTAAATGTCTTTCAGCCATTTGAAATTCTTCTGTTGAGAATTCTGTTTAGATCTGTATCCAATTTTTCAATTATATTATTTGGTATTTTGATGTCTAGTTTCTTGATTTCTTTATATATTTTGTAGATCAGCCCTCTATTAGATGTAGGGTTGCTGAAGATCTTTCCCATTCTGTGGGCTGCTGTTTTTGTCTTACTGACTGTCTCCTTTGCCTTACAGAAGCTTTTCAGTTTCAGAAGGTCCTATTTATTAATTTTTCAATCTCAGTGTTTATGCTACTGGTGTTATATCCAGGAAGTGGTCTCCTGTGCCAATGTGTTCAAGTCTACTTTCCACATTCTCTTCTATCAGGTTCAGTGTAACTGGATTTATATTGAGGTCTTTGATCCACTTGGACTTGAGTTTTGTGCATGATGATAGACATGGATCTATTTACATTCTTCTACATGTCGACATCCAGTTACGCCAGCACCATTTGTTGAAGATACTTTCTTTTTTCCATTAAACAATTTTGGCTTCTTTGTCAAAAATCAGGTGTTCATAGGTGTGTGGATTTATGTCAGGGTCTTCAATTTGAGTCCACTGATCACGTGTCTGTTTTTATGCTAAGACCAAGCTGTTTTTATTACTACAGCTCTATAGTAGAACTTGAAGTCAGGGATGGTGATTCCTCTGGAAGTTCCTTTATTGTACAGGATTTTTTTTTAGCTATCCTAGGTTTTTTGTTTTTCCATATGAAGTTGAATATTGTTTTTTGAGGTCTGTGAAGAATTGTATTGGAATTTTGATGGGGATTGCATTGAATTTGTAGATTGCTTTTGGTAAGATTGTCCTTTTTACTATGTTAATCCTACCTATCCATGAGCATGGGAGATCTTTCCATTTTCTGACATCTTCTACAACTTCTTTCTTTAAAGACTTAAAGTTCTTGTCATACAGGTCTTCCACTTGCTTGGTTAGAGTTACCCCAAGGTATTTTATACTATTTGTGGCTATTGCAAAGCGTGTTGTTTCTGATTTCTCAGCTCGTTTATCATTTGTATATAGGAGGGCTACTGATTTTTTTTTTTTTTAGTTAAATCTATCCTGCCACATTATTGAAGGTGTTTATCCGCTGTAGAGGTTCCTTGGTAGAATTTTTGGGGTCACTTATGTATACTATCATATCGTCTGCAAATAGCGAAAGTTTGACTTCTTCCTTTCCAATTTATATCCCCTTGATCTCCTTTTGCTGACTTATTTCTCTAGCTAGAACTTCAAGTACTATATTGAATAGATATGGAGAGAGTGGACAGCCTTGTCTTGTTCCTGATTTTAGTGGAATCATTTTGAGTTTCTCTCCATTTAATTTGATGTTGGTTGTCGTCTTGCTGTATATTGCTTTTATTATGTTTAGGTATATTCTCTGTATACCTGATCTCTCTAAGACCTTTATCATGAAGAGGTGTCAGATTTTGTCAAAGGCTTTTTCAGCATCTGAGATGATCATGTGGTTTTTTTTTTTTCAGTTTGTTTATATGGTGGATTACGTTGACAGATTTTCATATGTTGACCCATCCCTGCATCTCTGGGATGAAGCCTACTTGATCATGGTGGATGATTTTTTTTTATGTGTTCTTGGATTTGGTTTGAAAGTATTTTATTGAGTATTTTTGCATCAATGTTAATGAGGGAGATTGGTCTGTAATTCTCTTTCTTTGTTGCATCCTTGTGTGGTTTGGGTATCAGGGTAACTATAACTTCATAAAAAGTGTTTGGCAATGTTCCTTCTGTTTCTATTGTGTGGAACAATTTGAGAAGTATTGGTATTAGTTCTTCTTTGAAATTTTGGTAGAATTCTTTGCTGAAATCATCTGGCCCTGGGCTTTTTTCGTGGGGGGAGGGAGACTTTTAATGACTGCTTTTATTTCCTTAGGGGTTATAGGTCTATTTAAATTGTTTATCTGGTCTTGATTTAATTTTGGTATGTGATATTTATCCAGAAAATTGTCCATTTCTTTTAGATTTCCCAATTTTGTGGAGTACAGGCTTTTAAAATATGAGCTAATGATTCTCTGGATTTCCTCAATGTCTGTTGTTATGTCCCCCTTTTCATTTCTGATTTTGTTAATTTGGATATTCTCTCTCTGCCTTTTGGTTAGTTTGGATAAGGGCTTGTCTATCTTATTGATTTTCTCCAAGAACCCACTCTGCGTTTCATTGATTCCTTGTATTGTTCTCTTTGTTTCTGTTTTATTGATTCAGCCCAGAGTTTGATTATTTTGGGCCCTGTACTCCTCCTGGGTGAGTTTGCTTCTTCTTGTTCTAGAGCTTTCAGGTGTGCAGTTAAGTCACTAGTGTGAGATATTCTCAAATTCTTTATGTGTGCATTTAGTGCTATGAACTTTCCTCTTAGCACTGCTTTCATAGTGTCCCATAAGTTTGGGTATGTTGTACATTCATTTTCATTGAATTCTAGGAAATCTTTAATTTCTTTCTTTATTTCTTCCTTGACCCAGTGGAAATTCGATTGAGCATTGTTCAGTTTCCATAAGTTTTTAGGCTTTCTGTAATTTGTGTTTTTTAATTCTAACTTTATCCCATGTGATCTGATAAGATATAGGGTGTTAGTCTAATTTTTTTTTTGTATCTGCTGAGATTTGCTTTGTGACCAAGTATGTGTTTAATTTTAGAGAAGGTTCCATGAGGTACTGAGAAGAAGGTATATCCTTTTGTGTTGGGGTGAAATGTTCTATAGATGTCTGTTAAGTCCATTTGAGTCATAACATCTGTGAGTTCCCTTATTTCCCTGTTAAGTTTCTGTCTGCAGACCTGTCCATTGGTGAGAGTGGGGTGTTGAAGTCTCCCACTATTGGTGTGTGACTTAAGCTTTAGTCATGTTTCTTTTACAAATATGGGTGCCCTTATATTTGGGGCATAAATGTTCAGAATTGAGACTTCATTTTGATGGATTTTTCCTGTGATAAATACGAAATGCCCTTCTTCATCTCTTTTGGTTAAATTTAGTTTGAAGTCTATTTTATTAGATATTAGGATAGCTACAACAGCTTGCTTTTTAGGTCCATTTGGTTGGAAAAAATTCTCCCAACCCTTTATTCTGAGGTAACGCCTGTCTTTGAAGTTGAGGTGTTTCTTGTATGCAGCAGAAGGATGGATCCTGTTTTCATATCCATTCTGTTAGCCTGTGTCTTTTTATAGGCGAATTGAGTCCATTGATATCAAGAGATATTAATGACCAGTGATTGTTAATTCCTGTTATTTTTTGGTTTTGGTGATGGTGGTGGTAGTGTATGTGTGTTTCCCTTCTTTGGGATTTGCTGGTGTGAGATTATCTACTGCCTGTGTTTTTGTGGTTGCAGCTAACTTTCTTGGGTTGGAGTTTTCCTTCTAGTACTTTTTGTCGGGCTGGATTTGTGGATAGGTATTGTTTAAATCTGTTTTTTTCATGGAGTATCTTGCTTTCTCTGTCTATGGTGATTGAAAGTTTTGCTGGGTATAGTAATCTGGGCTGGCATCTGTGATCTCTTAGTGTCTGCAAAACATCTGCCCAGGACTTTCTGGCTTTCAGAGTCTCCATTGAGACATCGGGTGTAATTTTAAAAGGTCTGCCTTTATATTATTTGGTCTTTTCTTTTGAAGCCCTTAATATTCTTTCTTTATTCTGTATGCTTAGTGTTTTGATTATTATGTGGCGAGGGGCTTTTTTTTTTCCAGTCTATTTGGTGTTCTGTAAGCTTCTTATACCTTCATAGGCACGTCCTTCTTTAGGTTGGGAAAGTTTTCTTCTATGATTTTGTTGAATATGTTTTCTGTTCTTTTGAGCTGGAATTCTCCTTCTTCTATCCCTATTATTCTTAGGTTTGGTCTTTTCATGGTGTCCCAGAATTCCTGGATATTTTGTGTTAAGAATTTGTTGGATTTAACATTTTATTTGACTGATGAATCTATTTCCTCTACCGCGTCTTTAATGCCTGAGATTCTCTCTTCCATCTCTTGTATTCTATTGGTTAAGCTTGCATTTGTAGTTCCTGTTTGTTTATCCAGATTTTTAATTTCCAGAATTCCCTCAGTTTGTGGTTCCTTTATTGCCTCTATTTCAATTTTCAAGTCTTGAACTATTTCTTTCACCTGTTTGATTATTTTTTTCTTGGCTTTCTTTAAGAGATTTATTGATTTCTTCCAATTTTGTGTTTGTCTTTTCCTTGATTTTTTTAAGAGAATTTTTCATTTCCTCTTATAGGGCCTCTATCATCTTCATAAAGTTATTTTAAGGTCATTTTCTTCTGCTTCACATGCATTGGGATGTTCAGGTCTTGCTGTTGCAGAATCACTAGGTTTTGGTGGTGCTTTATATTGTTGAATGTATTCTTAGACTACAGTTTACCCATCTGGGTTTGGGATAATTATAAAAATTATAAGTGTTGATTCTTGTGATGTCTTTGTTGGATGGGTCTTTTGTTCCTTTATTGTCTGTTTCCTTTATTGTCTTTTGACCTGAATGGCCAAGGGTTCTGGTGATTGGCTGGTTGTCTGTTTTAGTAGGGTTGTCTCAGCTGAGATTTGTGGGGGTTTGGGTGTCTAGATCCAGCATATCATCCAGTTCTTCTGGCTGGTGTGGGCTTTACTTGTGCCTATGGGGTCTTCTTCCAGCTAGTGTTGGTTTTGCCTGTGCCTGTTCTTCCAACTGGTGTGGATGGAGCTTGTGCCTATAGGGTCTGCTGATGTTGCTGGAGAGGGCTGTTCATGGGGAGGATGCTCTTCTTCCAAATGATGCAGGCGCTGCTTTTGCCTGCTGATTTTGCAGGATGATTGGCAGGAGGAGGAGGAGGAGGAGGAGGAGGAGGAGGAGGAGGAGGATGGGTTCAGAGGGTCTGGGGGTGGAGTGGGTCTTCAGGTTACAGGATCCAATGGATGGCGGTGGTGGTGGGGTGGCCTGCCTGCAGGACTCTTACCTGCTGGCTGGCTGCTAGGACTGTCCAACTAGCTCTTATAACTTCAATTACCCTGTTTCAATTAATCTAAGTTCTACCACGTGGCTTTTTGCCCCTCCTTCATTCTGTACATCCAACTTCCTCAGTGTCTTGCTGGTGTCTGCCTTTCTTCTTCCTAGAGTTTCTCGCTCTCCTCAGAAATTCTGCCTATTCTCCCTGCCTAGCTATTGGACATTCAGCTCTTTGTTAAACCAATCAGAAGGTGCCTTAGGCAGAGACACATCGTTAGAGTGTACAAAAAGATCATCCCACAACAGAAAGAAGTCTCCTTTGTTTAGTTCCTTCCTGACCAAGACCAGTAACATCCTGCCACCAACCCCCCTAACAATGACAAACATCCATAACCCCCTGAATGACCAAAAATCACCCACCTCGCCTCTTAGGAATGTTGGTGTCAGGTTATTAAAATTACTTCCTGTTGTCTGGGGGTGGCAGCATCTTTAGGGAACCCTGAGAAAATTAGGATAAGGTCAAGTCCTGGGAGAGCTCTGTCCAGTCTCTGTGTGATGTGAGTGTAGGGCTTCTCTGAAGTCCTGGCTAGAGTAGTCTCTGAGGCTGGACCATCTTAGTTAACCGATTTGAAGTTGTCTTGAGTAGTTTGTAATCTGAAACTGATCTGTGGGTAGTGTTTGTCAGCTTAGTGGAGTTACCACAGTCGAGGTGGGCTTGTTGTAGGACCCCAACATCTTTTTGGAGACCTCCAAGGTGGTTGTTAGGAATAGTCACGGTTCACTGCAGAGAACTTAAGCATTTCAAATGCCGTATATAGCAGATCTCCAAAAACTTAGAGGACCACAATCTATTAAATACATCCAGGGTACACAAACTTAGTTCCTAATTACCTGCTTCACACTCAAACCCAAAAATACATACAAGAAGCTAGATGAAGATCATTTATAAACTTAGTACTCTATATGACTACTAATATCCTGACACAAGATAATATTTATATCTTAAGAAAAGTTTTAAAGAGTCAAAATAAAACCAAAGGATTATGAGAGTAGTGGCAATGGAATAGTTCCTTAATTTTGATTTTCTTCTGTCTAGGTGACTTTTCTGATATGAGATAGAGATTTTGGATTTTTCTTTAATAAGCATGTTTGGGTTGAGAGAAGAGGAGAGCCATGCTCCAATTCCAAAGTCAGCTTTGATTTTTAATTTAATTTGGGTCACAAAAAGAACATTTGCCTTTTATGTTTGCAGAGAGGAGCAAACACAAGCATTTGGGAAGATTTATGAAATTCTACCCTGTTGGAGGTATGTTATACTATTAGGCCAATTTACTCTTTTTCTTGGGACATTTTCTCTTGTTGATTCATTCTTCTTCTTCAGATGTCTCACTTGTCCAGTGGTCTCTGGATTCCTTAGCTGAATGCTTTTATTCTCCTGGAGAGATAAAAACAAAACCCTGCCCCAACCCTAACTTTAGAGAGTTCCTTTTCTGCAGGTTCTATCTTAGTTAAGGTGAAATGTTTTTTGGCAACAGAAAAAATATTATCTTTTAATTACATTTTTTTTCATACATGATCAAATGAAAGGCATTTGTTAGTTTTATAAGTTAGTGTGGATTGAATGATCAAGCTGTTTGATGAACTATTGGCTCTCTTAATCAAGAGGAGCAGTCTGTCCTGTTCGAATCTAATCTTTATCAATTTTGATGGTATCCATAGTTTTTCTTCTCCTGTGAAAACAAGAGCAAAATCTCTTCCCCAATGTAACAGATACCCTGGGTTCCATTCTGAGGTGAACACATCTTTAAAGTATACAAGCTGACTTAATTCAGCAGTTTTTCTATTATCCAGTGTCTCTCCTCGGCTGTTGTTCCTTTTTCACTAGCATTTAAATTTTTTTTAAAGATTTATTTATTTATTATGTATACAGTGTTCTGGCATGTATGCCTGCACACCAGAAGAGGGCACCAGATCTCATTACAGATGGCTGTGAGCCACCATGTGGTTGCTGGGAATTGAACTCAGGACCTCTAGAAGAGCAGCCAGTGCTCTTAACCTCTGAGCCATCTCTCCAGCTCCCAGCATTTTAAAAATTTAAAGTCAATAAAGAACTATGTAATCTATCTCCAGGGAGGTCTTTACTACCCATTTCTGTTTATTAAGCACATCTTTTAAAGTATAATTAGATCTTTCTATAACTGCTTGTCCTATAGGATTGTGTGGTATACCTGTAATATGCTTTATGTTGTAATATGCAAAAAAAGTTTCATTTTACTACAGATGTATGCTGGAGCATTGTCAGTCTTAATTTGTAGAGGCCCATAATGGCCATGACTTCTAATAAATGTGTAATTACAGAATCAGCCTTTTCAGAACTTAAAGCAGTTACCCATTGAAATCCTAAATATGTATCTATAGTATGGTTCATATACTTTAATTTCCCAAACTCTGCAAAATGAAATACATCCATTTGCCAAATTTTATTTCTTTAAGTACCTCTTGTATTACTTCCTGCAGGTGATGGAGATTGGTTATACAAAGAACAAATAGGACATTGCCTTATAATTTCCTTGACTTGATACTAAGTGATAGACAAATCTTTCTTCAAACCTTTGCTATTAACATGGTGGTTTTTAGCATATATCCTATTATCAACTGATCAATTTCATCATTACTTTGTGCCAGAGGGCCTGGTAGAGCCATATGGGGTCTGATATGTGTTATATACAATGGATGATTTCTTCCATTCACTTCACTTCTGATTACTTATTGTAGTTTAATAAATAACAAAGTTAATTATGAATCATCTGGAATAAGCTTCAATATATAAAACAACCCTTTTTGCATATTGAGAGTCAGTTACTATATTAAGAGGTTCTGGAAAATATAATAATACCATGAGAATAGCATGTGATTCTGATTTATGAACTGAATCATAAGGGCTGTGAGCCACTTTACTCATTTTTCCTGACTTATAGCCTGCCTTCCCTGATTTATTTGCATCAGTATAGAATGTAGGGGCTCCAGAAACTGGTGTTCCTTTTATTATATGAGGGAGAGTTCAATTAGTTCTTTTTATAAAGTGAAGTCTCTTGCTTTTGGGATATTTGTTGCTAATCTCTCCCAAAAGATTACTACAAGCTCTTTGCCAATGTTCATTTTCTGCCCACAAAGAGACAATTTCAGCAATAGTAAAAGGTAGCACAATTTCTGCTGCTCCACCCCTGCTAATTGACAAAGTCTCATTCTTTTTTCAGAATTAATTCAGAAACATTTTCTACATAGGTCTTTAATTGTTTACTCTGTGTGGTTAAAAATAACCATTTTAAGATATTATCTTCTCTGCATGAGAATTCCTGTAGAAGAATGAGTAGAAGGTGGTATGACCAGGATACAACCAAGCTCTGGATCCAAGTGATCCACATTTACATCCTGTAATTTCTTTTCTACCAGAGCTAATTCTCTCTCAGCCTCAGCTGATCATTTTCTTGGACTATCTAAGTCCTTATCACCTTGTAAGGTTTGAAATAAATTACTTATCTCTTGAGTAGTTCATCTAATTGTTGGCTATAGCCAGTCAATATCTCCCAGCAATTTTTGAAAATCATTAAAAGTTTGTAATTGATCTCTCCTGACTGATATTTCCTATCCTTAATGTGGGAAAGATTTTTCTTTTTTTAATATTGCTTAACTCTCTCCTCAATGACTTCTCAGGTGTCTTTCCAAATCTGCTCTGATGGCTGCAGCAGTGGGGCTGTAAGGTATTTGGGATGCATGGTGGTAGAAGCAGTGGCAGAAGCCTGAGTGAGCCAGCTACTGTGGAAGAAGAGGCAGCAGCAGAAGCAGCAGCCAGCTAGTGTGATCTTGTGACACGCATTGGATGCCAAATGTGGTTTTTAACTAAGTTGTTCTGTAGTGGGTAGCTGTTTGAGCCATGCCCTAGTGAGGCAGCTGTAGCTGTTATACCCGTCAATGACCCTGAGGTCCCAGCCTCTGTGGACATGGCCATCAGGGACCCTTGAGACCTGGGATGCACATGTGCTGGCCCGCTTTGGCTACCTCATGATTCTGGATGCTGAGATCTTGGATCAAGCTGTTCAGCGTGGGATATAGTTCAGCTTTCCTGGACCCTACAATAAATCTCCTATAGTTGTGAGTTTACCCCCAAATACCCTTTGACTCAATGGATTTATCCCATTATCTGGTGCCCAATGTGGGGCACCAAATGTAGCTGTAAGTTTTCTCAGGTCCCACCTGGCCCCACGGTCCTGCATTCCTCCAGTCCCTCTAAGCCCTGCAGATTAAAATGTTTTAAAAAACTTAGACTTTCTGGACAGTGAAACACGTCTGTTCCTGGCAGCACCGATCTACTTCAGAGAAGATGATGGGCACTGACAAAACTCCATATGGAGTTTGCTTTTTTTATGGCAAAAGTCAGCCATTTGGGCAAGAAACTGTTCTTGCCTGGACTGCTTAACACAGTGTATCGACTGGACATGCAGGACCCATGGAAAAATATCTACTAAATTTTGCCAAAACAAGGCAAGATGGTCTTTCAGGTTCCTGCTTCACAGAGGAGACTGCCAGACATTCTTCAGGACACAGGGAGAAGCAACTGAGAAACTCTAGGCCTATAGGCTGAAGATGGATGACCCAACATTGAAGAGGAACTTTGGGTGACTGTCCAGGCAGCCAGCTGTCTCTGTCATTTTCAGAATTTTGGAAGTTGCTTGTAATGCACTTCCTGTTTACTTATGTATTATTATATCTTTCTGGGGTCTTTGATGGAGTTGAAGACTAGATAGTTATAATTACAGTTTTCCTTTGTGGTGATACTTTATTTGTGCTTTAATAAATAAACCTTGCCTGGAGATCAGAGGAAAAAGCTAGCCACAACATAGAAGTCATGCAATGTTAGCACACACCTTTAATCCTATCACATGGCAGGCAGAATCTCTATGTGTTCAAGGCCACACTGGAAACAGAGACAGGTGTGGTGGCACATGCCTTAAATTCCAAAACTAGTTAACCATGGAGGTCTGGAGATCTGTATAGACAGACAGGAATTGACAGAGCTTTCTGTGTAGAAAGAGGAAGTGATGGAGCTGAACAGAGAGAGCAAATCAGATGGCAGAACAGCAAGGCATATAGGTGTGGGTAGACAGGAAGTAACTCGCATTTGGAAGCTGCAGAGTTGGTGAGGTAGGGTTGGCTGGTGGCTTTCCCTATCTCCCTGATCTCTCTAAGGCTTTCACCCCTATATTTGACTCCGTGTTTGTTTTTTTGTTTTGTTTTTTTTTTGTTTTTTTGTTTTTCGAGACAGGGTTTCTCTGTGTAGCTTTGCACCTTTCCTGGAGCTCACTTGGTAGCCCAGGCTGGCCTCGAACTCACAGAGATCCGCCTGCCTCAGCCTCCCGAGTGCTGGGATTAAAGGCGTGCGCCACCAACACCCAGCAACTCCGTGTTTTTTATTTAATAAGACCATTTAGAAATTCATCTACATTCCTTAGTCATGATAAAAGATAAATTAGATATAAAACTTTAGAGTACTCACAAAAATAGGATAGATGATAAATATTTTCTAAATTTGCCAATACAAATAGACTAGATATCATAACTATAATTCTTGCTTGATAACTGTTCTATTATTATGTAATTTTACTATGTTAAAGGTAAAACCTTCCTTTTTGATTAGACAGAAAAGGAGAAGTGCTGCGGGATGTCTTTCTGTATGCTGTGAATATGTGTTGCTCCCATTGGCTAATAAATAAAGCTGCTTTGGCCTATGGCAAGAAAGCTTACAGCCAGGCAGGTATTCCAAAAGAGATAGACAGAGAAGGGCAGAGTCGGGAAAGATTCTAGACTGCCATCCTAGGAGCAACATGTAATGGAACACATGGCAATACATAGATTAATAGTTATGGGTTGAGTTAAACTAAAAGAGCTAGCTAGCAAGAGGCCTGCCATAGGCCATACAGTTGATAATTGATATTAAGCCTCTGAATGATTATTTTATAAGTGACTGAAGGACTGTGGGGCCTGGTGGGATGAGAGAAAACTTACAGCTACATCGTTCTATTTACCAATAAGACTCGGGAGTCAGATGTTGGGGTGAAAACCTGCTAGATCAGAGAAACCAAGAAGCAACCAGCTGACCTTCCTTTTTGGCCAGAGACCCAGCAAGAGAGCCTCTCTCCACTCCTCCTTAACCAAAAAAGACTGTCTATCTGAATTCCTGGCTCCTCCGAACTCTCTATGGCTAATTCCTGTCAACTAGTTGCTGGCTCTACCCCCTGATCCGAGGTTGATTTCATTAACACAGTCTTGATGTTTCACAGTGAGATCAAATATCCTGCAACAAGTGTGGACATGCTAGAATCTGTATCCTGGGTGGTGCAAATATGAGAAACAACGCAGTAAGATATAGAAACACAATGCTCAGCTTTCAGGAGCTCCTGGTCACAGACCCTGTGGATGCAGCAGAACTGTGAAGACTGTCCTTACATTGGGACTATTCAAGTTGAACCAGCCATGTTCCGGAGTCCTCACACACAAGCAAGAGAAAAACAAGTTTCTATTCTATTTAATACACAGTCTGTGCCTTGTCTCCTTGAGTTCTAGTCTCAGTGATGACTGCAACTAACAGAATTTACTAAAACTGACATTTTTCTATGGTGATATTTCATTTGTACTGAAATGTGATTTTATTTGTATGTTAATAAATAAAGTTGCCTGGGGAGCAGAGCTAATAGCAAGCAATAGCGGAAGTCTGGCAGTGGTAGCACACGCCCTTAATCCGATCACATGACAGGCAGATCTCTGTGTGTTCAAGGATACCACCAGCATGGAGACACATGCCTTTAATCTCAATACCAATCATAGCCGATCTGGAGGTCTGTATAGATGGGCAGTGACGAGGAAGTCATGTGGTTGGGTTTACAACCAATGAGAAGGTAGAACAGAAAGTCTATAAGAAGACAGACACACAGGAAGTAGTTCTCTGGCTGAGGAGGACAGCAGCAGCAGTGAAGGGTAAGGTTTTTAGCTCTTAGCTATTGCTCTGACCTCTTGGGCTTTTTAACTCTGCAATCAGCTCTGTGTTTCTTATTTCAAAAGACAGTTACATCTACATTTTTCCATGTGCAAGACCAGGCCTAAGGATCTCTCAGCTCCCACTCCTGCTTCATGGGTAGGAACCCAGGGTAATCATGCAAGGGGCCTGTATCCACCCATACTAGAAAGACCATCTGCCAACACACCAGGAATAAAACATGATTAAAACACCTTGACAAAAGCAATGGAGGAGAGAAAGGAGTGCAGTGCACCACGGCAGGGACTTGGAATGGATGATCACATGGCATCCAGTCGAGAGGCAGAGGACAAATCAGCAGGCACATGCTTGCTCAGCTCGCTCACTTTCCCGTTCACTCAGCCCAGGATCCCACGCCCAGGAAACGGTTCAGTCCACAGTGACTGGTGGTCTTCCCACATCAATTAACATAATTATGGTAATCCCTCATAAACATTCTCAGATGCACAACTCTGAGACATGGTGAGCGGTCTTGGGGGCTATCTGCCATATTGCAGCAGGAAGATTCTGTACTGCTCTTAGTAACTCAGTGAGATAGAAGCCGCGACCCTCTGCATTTTACAGACGAGGACAGGAAGGTAAGGATGATTGCAGGAAATTCCCTCAGCTGCACGGCTGCCCAAGAGGTGGAGCTGGGCTCCAGCTCCAACTGGTAGCTCCAGGGTGAGAGACTCAGACCCCAGGTTTCTGCTTCCTCAGTTTTCCTGCCATACCAAGGCATTGGTTTCTTAAAGGGAGTAAGGGGACTGGAAGGCTAGGGAGACCATCTGTGGGCAAGCAGGGCACGCGCAAGGCAGGTCTCCACCCTTGTGTCAGCCTCCCCGGGCAGCAGGTGGAGTCTCGGCCGTGCCCATTAGCCGCAGTGCCCACCAAGGTTTTGTCAAGTCCAACATCATTTTTGTGTTAAAGCACTTTCACCACCAAGGTCAGGGCCCTTGCTCCTTCTGGGGTTTAACGGTGGCAATGAACTGGTTAACCCACACATCGGCATCGGCCAGGCTGCCTGTCCACAAGCCTCACTTCATCTTATTTCACTGCTTAGTCTGCACCACAGCTCAGTTTTGAGGTAAATGACATCATTCCTCATTTATAAGTAAGAAATCTGGGGTTCAGGAAAGAAAGATAAGTTGTCAAGGATTAGTTTTGTTTTGGATTCTCATCAAGGCCTTCTGACTCAGTATTAGGGGGCAGTGGACACCAAGCAGGGACCCCCCCCCCACCCCTCCCGGAACGTTTCTGGCTTATGGAGTTGCCTGAAGAGGTCCCAGAGCAATCAAGGATGTTGTGGGCGCTCAGCTGGGTCTGAATTTACCATTTTAACAGCTAAGCAGATTCGCTCCTAATATTAAAATGAGGTTAAAAAACAGTCTTAAAAAAATCATCTGGCTTGTCATTCTGGTGTCTCCAAGTGGGAAGAACGGGGGTGTGAGCTGGTTGTGGGCAGCGACACAGACTGCTGAGCATGAATCACTGAAATGGAGCAGGGTGGAGACTCGTCATGGCCAGAGCCGGGGTGGGGCAAGCGTCTCTGAACAAGGCTCAGGACTAGGGCTTTTCTTCCAGCTCTGCCCTGGACCTCAGCTTTCTTTGGTCTGTACTTGGGTTAGCTTGGAGATTACTTTTGGCTCTCAGTTCCCAGTTTCTCTGTTTGGGGATAGGAAACCATTTTCTGTGCCTGCCATAAACCCGACCTTTGTATTCCTTCCCTGTGGTGGCTTAAAGGAGATTATAAGCACCGGGTGGTGGAGTGCAGATCCACTTCCAGCTTGGTCAGTGTTCAGTCCACGACTTGGGTGAGCATACCCCTCTCCCCCTCCAGTCCTGCTCCCTAGCTACGTAACAGGAACTCAACTGCCAACGTTTTCATGCACTGATGTTTGTGCCCCGTCCCCATCCATACTTTAAAGGCCCGACATCTGATGCCATGGCACTTAGAGATGGAACGTTTGTCACTAGGGCTAAATGAAGTCATGAGGGTGGGGCCCATGGTAGGACTAATGGCCTTATAAGGAAAAAAATCTGAAATTCTCCCAACCCTATGTGAGGACACAGGAAGGTCAGCCATCTATAAGCCAAGAAGACTCACCATGCTCTGGATCCAGCAGCTCAGCTCCTTGAGAACTGTTTGTTCTTTAAGCCACACCATCTATGACATTTTGTTATGGCAACTGAGATGACTAAGCACCAGTGTAATGAGGACTAAATGGCAAGGTTCTCGGTACCTGGGCTAGTGACAGGAAGTCTTCCATACACTGATCTGCTCTGGTCCTGATGTCATCCCAGTTCTTCTGGAGAAATGGCCAGCCATCCCAGGACACCCTGTAATTGCATTAAGTGAGCATTTCTTCATGACTCAGGGCTATCCTTGAAAATGCACTTCAAAGACAATTCAGCATCCCTGACCTCTGACCCTTAAGTGCTAGCAACTGCCTTCCCACGCTTACACCAGTCACTGGGATGACCCAATATTCACACATCTCTGAGTCCCTCACCAGGGTGGGTTCCACTCCTTCCCAAGAACTATAAGAAAAAGACTGTCTGACCCTTGTTCCTGAGCTGTGGAACTGACCTCTTAGTTTGCTGAATGGACTACAGTCTGCTAAGTTTATGATGACAAAGGGGGCCACCAGAGACCTTACATAAACATAGCCTGGCAAGGTGGCCTGTGATCCCAACAGCAGACTGAGGCTGAGGATCTTGAGTTGAAAGACAGCCTGGACTACATGGGGAGACTCTTTATCAAAAACCAAAACAATAGTCAAAATTATCATCCTTATCAAGAAACTATTAACATGTGACATGATTAATTCTACTTTTAGACAGAGAAATGAAAACATATATCTACATAAGAAACTTAGATACAAATCTAAATCTCTAACATGGGGGCTGGAGAGATGGCTCAGAGGTTAAGAATACTGGCTGCTCTTCCAGAGGTTCTGAGTTCAATTCCCAGCAACCACATGGCAACTCACAACCATCTGTAATGAGACCTGGTGCCCTCTTCTGGTGTGCAGGCAAACATGCAGGCAGAATACTATATACATAATAAATAAATCTTTAAAAACAAAACAAAACAAAACACAAATCTCTAACACTATTTACAACAGTAAAAAAGTAGAAGGAACCCAAATGCAGACCGGTGGTTGAATAGAGGAATTGTGGTATGTCCATACAACAGAACATTATTTGTCCATAAAAGGGGATGAAGCGTTGTCAGGGCTGTGGAGAGAGATACGTGCTGTTTAGTTGTATAAAGTGAAGATGCACTTGAACCCTGCACTTGAACCCTGCGTCACAACTGTGTGAAAACACCACCGACCTATACGCTTCAAATGGCCACGATGGTAATTCTTATGACGTTGTTAATGTGATACATATTTCTTAAACACTTCTTTCTTAATATTTTATGTGTATAAGTGTCTTGTCTGCATGTATATGTGAGCACCACACTTGTGCCTGGTGTCCTCAGAGGTTAGAAGAAGGCATTGGATCCCTGAAACAAGTTTATAGGTGGTCGTGAGCCCCTACATGGGTTCTGGGGAACTGAACCCAGGTCTTCTGGGAGAGCAATGAGTGTTCTTAACAGCTGAGCCTTCTCTCCAGCCACCTTAACACTATATTTTTAAGAAGGAAAAACTAAACTATGCCATTCACCAGTAGATGCGTCTATCAAGAATGAAGGTTGGTGGTTGCCCAGGCTGGTGGAGGGGTAACGGGAGCTGTTTACAGGATTCCCTTTCCCCACAATGAAATGTGCTTTGGAGCTTTATGGGGGTGGCATTTGCATAAATTTCAAACACATTAAGTGCCTTCACCTTAAAATGGCTAATTTTATATTATGCAAATTTATGTGAATTTCATGTTGGTTAAAAAAAAACAGTCAGTGGATTTTATGAAGCATTAAAAATAAAAAATAAGATGGCTCAGCTGGCTAAGGCACCTGTGGCCACACCCCAGAACTGGTCGGGGGGACCCACTTAGTGGAAAGAGAAGGACTCCTGAAATATCCTCTGACCTCCACAAGTGCCCACATGCCCCATCCCCTCACAAAGTTGGTAACCATAATTTCTAAAAACTAAAAGAGAAATGTTGTATCTCGGGTGTGGGGTCACTGGATTCATGGAAAGAAGACAGAGGCATTCTAAGGATGATTTTTTAGTCTTTTCCAGCTGCAGGGGGTCAGCCTCTGGCGGACTGACTCACTGTGGCTCTGCAAAGGGCCTTTTTATTGTTATCCAGTTCACACCTTTAGCAAGTCAATTCCATATACCAACATCTCTCATCTAAACTGCCCAAAGAGACAATGCTAATGCAAGTTCTCAGTTAAGAGACATCTCAGTCTCTTAACATCCTCCCCCAACCAAGTTTTACATGGGCTTTGAACCTTTAGGAAAGTCTCAGATAAGATTTACACGTTTCAAATGGAAGGTACTGGAGACCAAGGGTAGCAGTCACAAAGGCAGGTTAAAGCCAGGTGCTAACACCCCTGGAATCAAACCAGCTGCGGCCCTGCAGGGGCTCTCCCTACAGAGAAGTATATATTGTAATTCGGGAGTTTGGGTGCAGTTCAACCTGGGTTTAGCATGTATGTGCTTTGAGTTCAACCCTTAGCCCCAAATAATAGTAGTAAGATAATATAAATAATACAGTAAGATAATACAATAATAGTAATAATAATAATGCATCATACTAACTTAGGGATGCTTTCCAATATGGGAGTTTTTAGGAAAGGTTCTGCATTTGACAAAACATTTCCCCGGGAGACACAATACACTGGTCTACTCACCCCAGATGAGGAGCCCAGGACAGACCAAAATATGGACACCACTCAAGTCCAACTTGGTGAACCAATGAGTTTTATGGTTACTTACAGGAGTGTGGTGAGGGTTACTTACAGGAGTGAGGGTGAGGAGAAGAAATGACTCACAGCTGCATCACCAAAGCCCACCCCAGCATGGGTGACAGCTCACAAAGCTGGGAACCTGGAGCACACTGCACAGCCTCCAGGCCGATCAGCAATTTGGAGAAGGTCCTTTCCGGTACCTCAGTTGGTCCAAACCTCTTCCAGGCAGTTCGGCTGGTTTCTGTTTCTCCCAGGCAGCTGGTCTGTTCTCCCAACTTGCTCTCTGAGAGGGACTTTCAAGTTCTTATTGTTTAGTCTGGCAGGGAGGGACCTAGTGCGTCTGGTCAGTTTCTGGGACTTGTTGGAGCTATTTGGAGTTGTTTACCTTCCTGCTTAAGGAGCTTCCTGCAGGATGGGATGTTTCAATCTCCAAGGAAACCGTTACATAACAGTTGTCATGGCGGACAGAGAGAAGGATGGGACAAATGGTTTTCTGTGACAAACTTGTAGCTTTCTGGATTTTCAAAGATGCCAAAATGGTTTTATTAATTACTGGGGTGGACCCAGAACACCTGTCTAATGTGTGATAGAGGCTTCCAGTATTTTAGATCTTATACAGGGGGAGAAATGACAAGTGTGAACTCAGCATTTGATATTCCATTTAAAATCCTGCTGAGAAGTGCTATTTAGTAGAGAGCACTGTGAACAAAGGGAGATGCCTGGACCCACCCCACCCCCACCCCATTAACAACTGATGGGAAAGAGGGAGAGGAGATCGGTCCATGCTTCCAGAAATGATGGATGGGGCCACTGGGAGGTGCTGGAGAGTCAGGGAGGACCCTGGGGTCAGGGAGCCTGTGCTGCTCAGAGTTTGGGTCTGTGAGAATTATGGGGAGAAGGCTGCTGGCACAGAGCTGCCCGAGTTCTGAGAGAGTGTCCTTTATGGATTTGCTGGTTGTTCCCATGTGCCACTGGAGGGCTCCCAGCTATGGAACAGGATGCCTTCAAGGCTTCTCGGACGACGAGAGGATGTGATTGTGAGAGAGGGAACACCCTAAGTCAAAGTCAGGAGGGAGTCCGGCTTCACCACCTGCAAGTCACATCCCCTCTCGTCCCTCTGTGTCAGAAGCGAGCAGCCAACCGCCCCACCAGCTGCCAGTTCACATTTACATCATCCTGAGGACAGTGGAGACAGGCAGCTAGGTAGACCATGAGAGTGTAGAGCTCACTGGAAAACACAACGCTGAGAGCTGCTCAAGGTAGAGCAGGGGCTCAGGAGGCGGAGCTCACGCCCATAGCCTCTGTCTCCTCCAACCTTTGACTGCGGAACCCGGAATCACAGAGAAGTACCTGGGAGGCAGAGGCTCAGCAGGTAGGTCTTTCACCGGCCTTTTAAACTAGTCTATCCGTTCTCTCCCCTCCCACCCTCAGCCACCTTTTCCATTTCAGTAGACGGTTTCCTGCGAATGTTGCCTATTGCCCTGCATGATTTAAGAGCTCTTGGACTACCTGAATCCCACTAGTCCGACCCTCCTGAGAACACTGAGGTATCCGAACTCCTGACTCCAAAAGTACAATCCCTAAGACCCCTAAAACAAAGTTCTCGTACTGTTTCTGAACTCAAATTGACCAATATCATGTAATCTATACATTTAAAGCACATAAACGCCACAGACAGGGGCAGCAAGGGGCACTTTGCACTCAACCGAGTGATCTGCACTTCGTCTCTAGAACCCACATTGTGGAAGGGGAAACCAACTTCTGCAAGTTGTCCTCTGACCTCCACGCAAGTGCAGTGACTCAAACACACACACACACACACACACACACACACACACACACACGCACACACACAGAGTAATGTTTGAAAATATAATAAAATAAGAGGGACTAGCTGGGTGGTGGTGGCACACACCTTTAACCCCGGCACTTGGGAGGCAGAGGCAGGTGGATCTCCGTGAGTTTGAGGGCAGCCTGGTCTACAGAGTGAGTTCCAGGACAACCAGGGCTATGCAGTAAGACTCTGTCTTGAAAAAAAAACAAACAAAAAAAAAAACCAAAAAAAAAAAAAAAAGAAGAAGAAGAAAAAAAGAAAAAGAAAAAGAAAAAAAAAGGAAAGGAAGGAGGTACTGGAGAGATGGCTCAGTGTTTAAGAACACTTGCTACTATAATTCCCAGTCACCCCCACCCCAGCTGCATGACCACACATGTGCTGTCCATCAGTCAGGCAGAATGCTTAGTCATCCCAGGGCCTGGCGTCCTACGTAATCCGTGTGCTACGTGATCATGTCATCTGCACACAGCATGATCACGTAATCTATGTGCATGCATGACGTAGTTATGTAAGGCCATATGTTCATGCTCAGGGGACCTATAGAAGCAGATTTCACCCATTCCCCTGCCCTCTCCTCTGACTGTTCATTTCTAGTAAGCCTATTGCACAGTCCCTCTTTATCCTCCCCTAATAAAACTCCTACAGTGGGTTTCCTTGTGCCTCATGTGTTCTCTCGCATGGCAAATAGTGCTGAAAACAAATGACATTGGTGCTGTGACAAAACAGGCCCTCCCAGCGCCCTGTGCCGGGATCCTGTACCAAGTTTCATTCATCTACAACTGCCCACTTCCCATTTGCCCGGCCACTCTGGGCTCCCTGCATGAACCCCTCCTTCACCCCATTACTGAACCTTTCCAGAAGCTCCAACAGGCTCTCCTTCAGGACCCAGCGCTTCACCTCCCAGACCTAACCCATCCCTTCTCCCTCTATGTAGCAGAGAAGGAGGGATTTGCCCTTGGGACCCTAGGACACCGGCTGGGACCCTCCTTTGCACCTGTAGCATACCTGTCAAAAAAAACTAGACTTCACCTCTCAGGGATGGGCACCCTGCACACGTGCCTTAGCAGCTGCTGAGCTCCTTATTCGGGAATCAAAGAAACTGACCTTTGGTCAAGGTTGGGTCACCTACCACTGTCTTCTCCCACTACAACCTGTCCCATCTCTTAACTTATAAAGACTTACAAACTTTACCTCCTTCCTGAGTTCTCGCTCTCCAAGTGGCACTAATGGAAGATGCCACACTTGCTTTACAGACTTGCCCACCCCTTAGTATTTCAAGCCTCCTTCCTCGACCTAACGCTGACTACTCTCCATCTCATTCCTGCACTGAAACCCTCCGCACACAGGAGGGCACACCGCCTCAGGCCACTTACACCTGGCACACAGATGGCAGCTCCTTTCTACCTGAGGGGACCCGTAAAGCGGGCTGTGCCACAGTGTCAGATACTGGGGTGGTAGAAGCACAGGCATTACCCACCCACACCACTAACCAACAGGCTGAGCTGATAGCTCTCACCCGTGCCTTCCAATTGGCACAGGGACAATCCCTAAATGTTTATACACACTCCAGATATGCTTTTCATATCCTCCTGTCCCACGCTGCTATTTGGAGGGAGTGTGAGCTCCTCACAGCAAAAGGGGGATCCATATCTAACTCAGGCCAAATAATGGCCATGCTAAAAGCCTCCCATATCCCCAAAGCAAGAGGAATTATTCACTGCTGGTCTCATCAGATCGACAGCTCCATCATCTCTAAGGGAAATAACCAGGCCAACCAGGCAGCCAGGACAGCAGCCCTCCAGGGCCAAGTCTCACCCCACCCACCGCAGAGAATCCATACAGTGCAGCCCACACCCTCACAGCCCCTGACACTCGGCAAATTCTGTCCTATCTACATCAGCTCTTTCACCAAAATAGTCAGGTCCTGTCTCAGTTTGTAAAAGCCCACCTACAGCCCACCTCTGAGGACTTACAGTTCTTAAGAACTATTACTGCCCTTGTAAAATTTGCAGGAGTCAGATCCCAATTCCAAACATCGGAGCCAACCTTTTCCCACCCACCAGGTTAGAGGTTCCCTTCCAGAGACTGACTGGCAACTTGATTTTACCCATATGCCCACTGTCAGATGAAATATCTCCTTGTGATTGTGGACTCATTTTCGAGTTGGGTGGAGGCATTTCTGGTTTCTAATAAGCGGGCTCAGACAGTCGCTGACCTCCTTCTCCGGGAGATCATCCCCCAATTCGGGATCCCTGCCTCTCTTCAGTCTGACAATGGTCCGGATTTCACCTCTCAGATTTCCCAGATCCTATCTAAAGCTCTTAATGTACCTTGGCATTTTCATATCCCTTATCATCCTCAGTGCTCGGGGAAGGCGAAACGCACCAACCGCTCTTTAAAAAACATTCTTATTAAGATGTCACAGGAACTTCACCTTGACTGGGTGAAATTATTGCCTCTAGCTCTTTTCAGGCTCTGGACCCTTCCCAGTCAACCCCTTTCAATCGCTCCATTTGAGCTCATGTATGGGAGACTGGTTCTAACCATGGGACCTCCTCTTACAACCTCCACCTCTCCCTGAGCACTTGCTTACCTCTCTACTCTGTCACCTCTGCCCCTCTGTGGAATTTCGCTGACCATTCCTTACCTCAGCCATGTGACAGTTCTTGCCCACCCTCAATCCACACTGGGGATCAGGTTCTTCTTTCCCCTCCAGGCCAGCACCCCTCACCCCTTTCCCCTAAATGACAGGGACCCTTCAAGGTAATTCTTGTAACCCCCACAGCTGCTAAGCTCGAGGGCTTTCCCCACTGGATTCATCTGTCTCACCTGAAGCCTTTTTTTAAAAAAAAAATTTATTTATCTATTATGTATTATGTATACAGTGTTCTGTCTACATGCCAGAAGAAGGCGCCAGATCCCATTACAGATGGTTGTGAGCCACCACGTGGTTGCTGGGAACTGAACTCAGGACCTCTGGAAGAGCAGCCAGTGCTCTCAACCACTGAGCCATCTCTCCAGCCCCTCACCTGAAGCCTTTTATCTTACCTTCACCCCAGGGAAAGTCCTCCTCGTATGCGGTGATATAAACAGGGCCCTGCTCTCTCAAGTTCCAGAGGACACGGGGATCAACTGCCTTGTCACCAGTTCTAGAAGAATGAGGTTTCACCCCACAACCATACTCAGTCCCACTGGATTGGGAACCCCATGTTTTTTCTTCTTCCTGATTCCCTCTCCAAGTTTTCTGTCTCCACCGACCATATTTTGCTTCATCAGCTTTCCTTTGTGTCTCTAATAATATATTCAAATTTCTAATTAATTACTCAGCTAATTGTTACAGGACCACCATCAGCCATAGAACCAGAGGCACAAGGACCATCAAATATACCCAGGCGGCAAGAAACAGGAACAGTCCAGAGGCATTCACACCCCCAGACTCAAAAGGGTCTGGACTCTGTAAAAACAGACTATTAAATGCCCTCAGCAATCCATCACCTGTGTCTCCTGGATGCTAAAATAATAAAGGAAATAGGTGCCTTAAAGTTTGTCTCAGGTGAAGATAAAAAGCCTAATTGATAATAATATTGATAATAATAAAAAAGGCATGTTCCAGATTTCTCTCTCTCTCTCTCTCTCTCTCTCTCTCTCTCTCTCTCTCTCTCTTACACTAACCAGTAAAATTCTGATAGCAGAGTACTAAACATTATAATATCACGGCTACCAGCTCAAGATTTTAAGTTCCCTATGCTTCTTAATATGCTTAAAATTTGTCTCCTTCATAAAGTTAAAAATTCTTCCAAGCTCCAGAGCCAGCTTGGATCCACCCGGACAGGTCAGATCCACTTTAGGTAAGTATCATTCAAACTTTCCGGGTCCCAGGACCCCTCTCCCTCATCCTGGGACCCCTTGGGGGCCCCCAAGGTAAAATTTTTTCTAAACTTCCTCTTCTGCCTCGCCAGCACCTTGTCAGATCCAAACAGCCAGATTCAAGTGGCGATGGACAATTCCACAGGGCCCAAAGCAGCAGAAGACGATCCCCTTCCCTACCCCTCAAAATTAACCAATGCCCACCGAATCAGCTGGAAGCAGTTCCAGGAGACACGGTGACCCCATTCCCATTCACCTGCCACCTCTAACCCCTAATTTTTACAATAACAAGAAGTGTGGAATGTTATAATTCCCAACCACCCCCAACCCCAGCTACATGACCGCACATTGCTGTCCATCAGTCAGGCAGAATGCTTAGTCATCCCAGGGCCTGGCGTCCAATGTAATCTGTGTGCTACATGACCACATAACCTGTGGGCAGTGTGATCACGTAATCTATGTGCATGTGTGCCATAGCTACGTAAGCCCATATGCTGGGAGGGGGACCTATAAAAGCAGATTCCACCTGTTCCCCCGACCCTTTTTTCCACACCATTCATTTCTAGTAGGCCTATTGCACATCCCCTCTTTACCCTCCTCTAATAAAAACTCTTACAGTGGGTTTCGTTGTACCTCGTGTTTTCTCTCGCATGGTAAATAGCACTGAAAATAAACAACACTTGCTGCTTGCAAAGACTGAAGTTCAAGTCCCAGACTCCATGTCAGGCAGCTCACTCATTAATCACCTGGATCTATCACCAGGAGATCCAGTGCCTCACTGGCCTTAGTGGGCCCCTGCCCTCATTCTCTCTCTCTCTCTCTCTCTCTCTCTCTCTCTCTCTCTCTCTCTCTCTCACACACACACACACACACACACACACACACACACACACACACACGATTTAAAAAATAAAATAAATATTTAAAATACATGAACGAACAACAAGAGATACAAAGCCATGCATTGGTGAGGCATTATTGGAGACTGAAACACTGGGCACATTTCATTCTCAATCAACAATCATCTGTGCAATAGCAAAGACTCAGTTGTTGCGGGATATTTGATCACACTGTGTGAAAATGTGTCACCGTTTTATTATGATTGGTTTAATAAAGAGCTGAATGGCCAACAACTAGGCAGGAGGGGTTAGGCAGAGGGAAGAACTCTGGGTTAGAATCTAGGTGCACAGGAGACGCCAGAAATACCTGGAGGGAGTCGGACATACAGAATGGAGGAGAGGTAGAGAGCCGTACAGCAGAATGTAGAGTAACAGAAACAGGTTAATTTAAATTATAAGAGCTAGTTGGGAACAAGCCTAAGCTAAGGCCAAGATTTCATAATTAATAACAAGTCTCTGTGTCATTATTTGGGGGCTGACGGTCCAAAAAAAGTCCGACAAGAAAGACCCACTGCACTCAGTGATGTTGGGCTGGGAGCTACAAATACAAGATAGAACATAGAGAGGGACATCGAAGCAGGGGACATTGAGTGACACAGGAAGACAGGACAGAAGCATGCAACAGAGCTGAAGCATTCAAAATGGAGCACAGGGGGACATCCAATCTGAGTTTCTTTCCAAGGACAGCATGCTGACCAAGGTTTTTTGGTTTTAAGGAATAAAAATGTGTAACTTAGCTGTCTTTCTGTGAGGACCCAGGGACTGCAGTTCACTGGGCACCAGACACTGGGAAGACTGGAGAGGAACAGTGGGTACCCTCCTCTTCACCCTTTCCTTTCCTTCTCCTCCCCCACCTTCATTCCCAACACCGTCTGGCCTCCTTGGCTAGTTCCTTAGCTTGTGAATGACCCCAAAGCGGCTGCCATGGCCTCAAGCCTAAGCTGACAAACCCCCAGTTCGTTCTCTTTTTAGTTTTTAGTTTGATCGCTCTCTGACCACTGTTCATGGAATCAACACACATCCTGGAAAAGGTAGATGGATCGACACAGTTCTCCAGTCCAAGCCCCGCAAGTCATTAGCCATCCAGTGGCCACTGCTGGCTTGAGCTCAGTGACCATCTCTGGCTAATCAGCAGAGTGCTTAGGTCAATGAAACTCTCATCTCCAAGGGTCAATTTGGGTCTGGCAGGTTACAGGGCAGTGTTTTCTGCTCTGTTTGTTGTTGTTGTTGTTTGGTTTTTTGTTTTGTTTCTTTTGTTTTCAATCTGAAGAAGAAACAGCACTAGAGAAGGAGGGGCTGGAGGGACAGCTTGGTGGGTCAGACAGCTTGCTGCCCAAGCCTGAGGTCAGAAGTTTAGATCTTAGCCCCCACATAAAGAGCCCAGTATGAACCTGGTGGTTCATGCCTTTACTTCCAGCACTTGGGTGGCGAAGGCAGGCAGATCTCTGTGAGTTTGAGACCAGCCTGGTCTACAAAGTGAGTTCCAGGACAGCCAGGATCTCAAAAAACAAACACACAAAACGCCCAGAGTGACTGTGTGTGCCCACTACAGGGCTTAGACAGGGGGATGACCTAGCTCCAGGTTCACAGAGAGGGAATAAGTTGGCGTGATGGAGGACACCCAACATCCTCCTCTGCTCTCTCTCTCTCTCTCTCTCTCTCTCTCTCTCTCTCTCTCTCTCTCACACACACACACACACACACTCTCTCTCTCTCTCTCTCTCACACACACACACACACACACACACACACACACACACATACACATGGAAATGCAGAAGGTAGCAGATACCACGGATTACCTGGAGTGTAAAAGGAAAGTTCATGGCATCCTGAGGCACCTTGAGAGGTTCAGTAAGGGCCTGCAGCCAGAGGCACTGTCTGAACAGTAAAGGCACGGGTCTAGCCACAGAGTGACAGGCTGTCGTGGGCAGCAAGTACGACAGCAATGTCCAAATGTCAGCCAGCCTCACTAGAAAAACTCTGAGGTCTCATTCTGTGTGTGTGTTTTCACTGAAGGGTCTCTCTCAGGCCTCCCTGGCCTTTCTTTACTCAGTGAACAGTTCTGAGATACTAGGAGAGGTCGGGCCAGATTCAGGGGGCACCTCAGGCCCCCTGTGAGGGGTCAGCCTAGTTTTTCTGTAGCTGCTGCTCAGATCTTAGGGAACTCAATCTATCTGAGGGGGGTCTGGAAACTTGTGTTGTCCTTCTTGACCCTTCTGGAATCAGGGAAAGGAGGAAGCAGCTTGTGCCTGTCACAGGCCGCAGAGGGGTAGGCACTGAGAGTGTGTGTGTGTGTGGGGGGGGGGGTCCGACAGGATTTCCCAACGGCAATGGTTCTACTCTTGGGGAGAGTGACCGCTGGGCCTTGTGTGCAGATGACTCGCTGAGAACCTCTCCTTCAGGTCTGTCTGCAGCAGTGTGGGTATGGGACGGTGTGCAGAGGAGGAAGGGTACTTAGCAAGTATCTCGTGTGTCCTGACACTGCTCATACTGTCTTATTTACTTATATGAAGTACTTCCCAAGGCTTGGTCCCCAGATGCTCTGGTTCCCTGGTCCACATTAGGATCTACTCGGTGATCAGTTCCCTTCCCACTTAGTCCATGGAAAGCTCTGTCAGAAATGAACAATCAAAGAATGGAAATAAAGTATTCAGGGTAGCTAGCACATCCTTCCAGCAGGTTACAGGTTGTTGCAGGAGTACCCAGAGTCAGCATCGGGCACCTCGGGCACTAGTTGTGTGGTCTCTGAACTCCTGACATATGCTCAGAACCAGGAGGTACATGCTGCATTTTACAGCTTTACTGTAGCAAAATTCTAACATTTTAATATTGAGTATGTGTCAAATAACATTTTTATTGCACTGATGTGATGATTAATCTGAGTTTGTCAACTGGATGGATCTGGAATCAACGAAGAGATGGGTCTCAGGCGGGTCTGCAAGGGCATTTGCAGAAGGAGAGGTCAGGCCTCTCCTGAGTGTGTGACTTCCTGCTTTGGCCCAAGGGAAAATGGTGCTGCTTGCCCAAGTGTGTCTACCCTAGCTGCTGTTGCTGTGCGCTGCCAGCAGAATGAAGCTTGTTTGCCCTTCTAACATAAACTGAAGACCAGCAGTGCTCCGGAAATCCTCCAGGACTTCCATGCCAGAATGGGACCACCGAGGCACTCAGCCTCACACACTTAGCAGCTCCCAGGTTGTCTGTTGCACAAATCCTAAACTGGTTTTAATAAAAACCTGGAGCCAGATATTGGGGTAAATGCTGAAAGATCAGTGGAAACAAGCCACAGCCACTTCTCACCTCGCCAACTCCTCAGCCAAAAAGAGAAGATCCTGTCTCCACGAATCCTCAGACTGAATGCCTCTCAGTCCTCAGCCAAAAGGGCCTAATTCCTGTCTCCTCCCCCCTTATATTCCTTTCTCTGCCCAGCCATATCACTTCCTGTCTGGTGCTTGGGATCACAACCTTCCTAGTGCTGGGATTAAAGGCGTGTGACTCCATGTGCTGGAATTAAATGTGTGTACCACCACTGCCTGGCTGTTTCTCTTTTAAACTGGATTAATCCCATGTAGTCTAGTGTGGCTTTGAACTCAGAGATCCAGAGGGATCTCTGCCTCCCCCAAGTGCTAGGATTAAAGGTGTGTGTGCCACCACTGCCTGACCTCTGTGGCTAATTCTGTGGCTGGCTGTCCTCTGATCTTCAGGCAAATTTAACTAGAGTACAACAAAATATCACCTCATTTCCCCTTTTTTGTCTAAAATAATAAAAGAAGATTTTAACTAATATAAGAAAAATTATATACAATAAATACAATAACTATATACAATATATACAGTCAAGAATTACATTAACAATGTCCAGTTCATTAACATTTGACAAATTCGGAGAAAATACTCCATTATTTATCCTATTTTGGTGAGTCCAAAATGTTGTACCTAATTCACTTTCTATCCTAACTTGTATTACCAACCATATACTATTTGATGTCTTTCAAACTTATACACTTTACACATCTTTAGTGACTTTCTGAATTTGTTAACAAGGAAAACTGTAACTATCTAATCTTCAATTCCCTCAGAGACCCGAGAAAGAAGTAATATTACCTAAGTAAACAGGAAGTACAGGCAAATGACTTCCAAAAAATGCGAGAAATGACAGAAACAGCTGGCTACCTGGACAGTCACTCAAAGTTCCTCTGCAACATTGGAGCATCCATCTTCGGCCTACAGGCCTAGCATGTCTGACAGACTTATCTGTGAAGCAGGATATTCTGAAGGACTGTCCTACCTTGTCTTGGTAAGGATCAGCAGTCCTTTCTTTTGTGTCCTGCTTGTCCATTTGGACAGCATACTGTCAGCAGTCGATGTAAGGACATTTTCTTGTCCAGTGGCTAACTTTTGCCACAAAGAAAGTAAACTCAGTAAGGAGTTTCTTCGATGCCCATCATCTTCTCTGAAGTAAATTGGTGCTGCCAGGAGCAGACATGCCTCATTGTCATAAAAAAAAGAATCTATGTTATTAAAACATCTTAAATGCCATAGTTGTCACCTCTCCAGTATGGAGGCTGCTTTTCATTAGTGTTGAAAGAGAGCTGGATAGTGTGATAGAACACTTCCCCAGATGTTTTGTGAATTAATGACGCACCAAAGGGATGAATTAATGGACTGGGCAGTTCATGAACAAGCAGATAAACAGATAAATACATGATCCTTATGCCAGACAGGTAGTTGCACTTGGTAATTTCTTCTGGGAGGCAGAACAGTTTACTGACAGAGCATGTAAGCCCTTCACAAACCCTGAAGTTTGGAAGTGACAGTTGTTTTTTCTGACATTTCTTCTGAGCACACTGACCAGAGTTCATGAAACAGGGACCCCCTCCTTTTAGTGGTGACTTCCTGGAGCTTTCTGTTGACAGAGAGGATGGGGCAGAAGTGGCAATGATGACATCTGTCACACCAGAGCCTTTCCATCAAGCCAGTTCCCACTTGTCACATCAACTGTCAAGACTGACTTATATACAAGAGCTATGGAGAACCCCTGGGGGACAGAGCTCATCCTCCTCTGGGACTACTTTGATGGTTTCTCTGTGCATCATTACCATCTTGGTATTCATCAGCTAAGACTGGCTGGGTGGGAAGGGACCACTGCAGGATGTGCTAATGATGCACTTTGCCATCTTCCTCTCTGGACACCCCAGGGCACTGAGCCCTTTCTTCCCCAGAGCAATGTGGTGTCAGTCATTCCTTTTGGAACACTCAGTGCCCTCTGTGTCTCCCCAGATCTAACCCTACCTGTCTCTTCATGCCCACCACCTTCTGACTCCACACACACACACCTCTGGTTTGTCCAGATGTGCCTTTTCCATTCCACTCCCTGGGCCACTATGATCCTGATGGAGCCGTCAAAGGCTGCAGGCTGTAAACCGGGGTTTTTCAAGCCTGTCGTCATGGCCAGGGTTTAGGAGTTTGACTCATGGGATGTGGGTGGCAGGTGCCATGCCTTCTCTTGGTGCAGCTGTCAAATGTGAAGGGGTGGGCAGTCTTTGCTGTTTCTCATTCTGTTTTTATTAAAAAGATCCAACTGCAGTCCTCTGGACACTAATGGGCATGTCCATGGTAGGCTGTTTTCTTCCAGGCTAAGAGTCACTGAGGTGAAAGACACTGGATTCTGGGGCTTAGTCAGTCTTTTTATTTAAGGTGGATGCCTTGAAATAGAGGCCACGAGAACAACAGCCAAGGCAGCACCTGCCTGGCGTCCCAGCCCCCAGATCTAACGCTAGTCTCAGCTCCTACAACGCAGTGTAGGAGGACGCCCGTTCCCAAGCTGTCCCCAGGATCCTGTCAGCAGCTGAAGCAGAGCTCAGAAGCAAGAAATTGTCACCTGTGCAAGCTCCAGGTGTCAGCCAGCAGGTGGAGAGACTAAGACACACATTTACCATCGTGCCATAAGCTCTTCAGAGAGAGTTCATGGAGATGCAGCTCAAGCTGCAGAGTGCCTGTCTAGCACACTCCTAATGGACTCGCTCCCCACGACTGCAGAAATGGGGTGTGGCAGCACACGCTTATAACCCCAGCACTGCAGCCCATGTGGAGGTCCCAGGACAGCTGGCCGGTGATGGTTCTCTCCTCCCACCATGTGGGGCCTGGGACAGAATTCAGGTTGTCGGCTCTTCAGAAAACACGCTACCTGCTGAGCCATCCTGCCAGCCCTGTTACTATATTTGTAGACAGATTCCCATTATGAGGCCAAGGTCAGCCTTGAATTTGTGGCAATTTTCCAGCCTCTGCCTTCTGAGTGATAGAATCACAGGTTTGTGACACCTCACTTGGCTAAGTGTTTTCTTTGTTTGTAAATGTTTTTTATGTATTCTGAAATTTTCATACAATTATACAATCAAATACATTTGATCACATCTACCCACCACTATCTCCCCCAACTCCTCTCTAGTGGCCCCATTCCCTCTCTTCTTCACGTCACTCTTTTTAGTTATTAGTAATTCCAAATCCAACCAGCACGTTAGACACCGTGATGACATTTAGAGCAGTTTCTGTGTTTATTTCCCCTCATCTCTGCACAATGCCCGTCTCCCCCTCGAAGCCCCCCCCCCACTCCCCGTTAAGATTCCCCTTTCCTGTCCCATGTGTCCTTTCACTCACCCCGCCCCCCATCCTGCCTCCTCACCTCCAATGACCCTCCCCAGTCTCCTGTCTAAGAGCATAAAAAGCGAGTGAGATCACTTCCTGGGTAAAATGGCTTGCCACAAGCCTGACAACTTGAGTTCAATCCTGGAGTCCATGATAAAACCAGCTCCCAAAAGTTGTCCTCTGACTTCTACATGCCTGCTGTCACACACACACACACACACACACACACACACACACACACAATTTTTAAAAGAGTGAATAAGAATTAATCTTTTGAGGCCGGGCAGTGGTGGCGCACGCCTTTAATCCCAGCACTTGGGAGGCAGAGCCAGGCGGATCTTTGTGAGTTCGAGGCCAGCCTGGTCTACAGAGCGAGATCCAGGAAAGGCGCAAAGCTACACAGAGAAACCCTGTCTCGAAAAACCAAAAAAAAAAAAAGAATTAATCTTTTGGAAAAAACAAAGCTACTGTTTGTGATCATCAGGCATGAGATACTTTCTTTCCTAAGAAAGTAAGCTTCTTTGTGGTTAGTGTTCTGCTTTAAAGTCCTTTGAAAGAAAACAGGGAAGCAAACAGAGTGGGAATGGGGATGCGTTTTCTCAGTGGAGTGGGCTCAGCAACTGAGACGTACTGCCCGGTTTCCCCAGCCGAGGCAGCCATTGCCGGGCAGACCGTGTATCCAGTGCCCTTTGTTCTTCTGTTTGTGTCCTCTGCCTTCCTCCATCCTAGCCACATGCAATCTTGTAGGTCAAGCTCTCCGCCTGCTCAGCCGAAAGACTAATAAAAGTGGAGCCCAAATCACGGACCCCACACAACCCCGCTGGCACAGTCCAGTCCCCAGCTCACTTTGGCCTACAGTTCTCTGTAGATGTAACCAACCGCCTTATTAAATAAGAAACACAGAGCCAATGTAAAGGTGAAAGCCCAAGAGGTCAGAGCTAGAAGCCTTACCCGCTTTCTGCCAGGTAGCCTCTCCCGCCAAGAGAGCTCTCCGAAAAGGGGAGCTACTTCCTGTGCGTTTGTCTTATAAAGAGTTCTGGTTCTTCCTTCTCATTGGTTGTAAACCCAACTACGTGGCTGTCTCGTCACGGCCTCTCTGTACAGACCTCCAGGTTTTCTATGGTTGGTATTGAGATTAAAGGCGTGTGTCTCCAATGCTAGCTGTATCCTTGAACACACAGAGATCTACCTAGTTCTGCTTACCAAGTGCTGGGATTAAAGGCGTGCACCACCACCGCCCTGGCTTTCGCTATGGCTTGCTAATAGCTCTGACCCCTAGGCAACTTTATTTATTAATATACAAATAAAATCACATTTCAGTACAAATAAAATACCACTATATCTCCCCTCAGGGAGACTACTCAAACATGGACTTGTGACAAGCCCTGAAATTTCCTATTATGCAGAGACTAGACAAATAATACAGGACTTGACAATTAACCTAAATTTTTTCTTTTCAAGATTCCCTAAAGATATCTTCACCCCTAGAAAGCAAAAAGAAAAAAAGAATAAGATATGAGATAGGTCATCGAATCTACTCTGAGAAAAAAAGATAAAGAAAAATAGGGTAAATAGGTAGATCACTGAATCTACACTGAAGAAAAGGGGAAAGATATAAAAATGACAAAAGTAGACTACTGAATGTATTATGAAAAGAAAAAAGAGAGAATATGGATATGGTA
>CABHPP010094391.1:910-57363 GCA_902168425.1 Peromyscus attwateri
AGAGAGAGAGAGAGAGAGAGAGAGAGAGAGAGAGAGAGAGAGAGAGAATAAGCACGAATAATGCACCAATCCCATAGTCTTTTCAATAAACACTCATGAAATCACCACACCTAATACATAAATAGTAATAGTGATGATAATTCTAGGATAGATGTTTTCCCAGCTCTGAATGTCTAATCTTCTTATAATTACATATATAAAGTTCTTTCCAGTAAGCCTTAAAGAACCTGCCTGTATCTGTCAGGTGTCATGGAATCAGGCCTTCTATCTTTTGATCTGTGATTCTATCTTCAGACGCCATCCCCATTTGGCCCACATAGTCTCTTAGCTCCCAGCACATCTTCCTTTCAGTTCCTGGAGGACAGAGATCTGACTCTCACCAAGGTCCTTGTGGATGTTTTATGTGTGGCGTTCTCTGCAAGCGCCAGCATAGTTTGGGAATTGATCAGGAGGGAACGGGATCATCAGGCCAGTGGGGGACTGCCAGGCAACAAGAAGGCTGGCCCTTTTAACTGAGTAACTTATGGTAGATCTTCCAATTATAATTTTTATTCTCAGGAAGAAATAAGTGAAACGCCCTTCTGATACTCAGACCTTACACACACACACACACACACACACACACACACACACACACACACACGCACACACACCGAACTCAAAGTTCCGATCCAATCTTTACACCCTCTTAACCTCTCCATATCCACATTCTCACCTGGCTGCATGTCCCACAGATCAGCCAGGAGTCCCTGGTGGACCATTCACAGTGGACAGGTCCTTTCCCAAAGATGATCTCCCTCTGGAGCAGCCCATTTGCTGTACTTTTAAATTACCATTACCATATCCTAATGGGGACAAGGGAAGTTTATACTCTCAGTAATGTTAGAGGGTTAAAAAAAAAAAGGGACAAGAAGCAACTGACTTTTATTAATAACACTGCTGGAAAGCAGCAAGGCAACATCTGGAATACTGATTACCCATTTGGCATGCCATTCGTCTCCACGGCTAAGATTCAACATGACAAGCGCTGTCAAAAGGAAATAAGCTCCATCTAGTTAAATTAGAATGATTAGGGTCATTTAGACAGGGGAAGTTTAATTTGTATGGATCTAGAAATTTTAGACAAACTGGGATACCTAAGTATTTAATCTTCCCCGAAGCTCAATTTAAAATTGAAAGAGAACGTTGCACAGATCTATAATGAGATGAGACATATTAGAAATTAATTTAACTATTACAGCCCTGAGAGCATGTAGCCCGAAGAACAAAAGGATGTTTCATCTGCAGTTTGTACACAATGAGAGAAGCAAGTGTTCCGACACACATCATTAGCTGGCTTGTTGTCTCGTGAGCTCTTTAAATAGTATACAGCTTGGATAGTTTTCTAATTCATCTGAAAAATTCTCCTCCCAAACTTATATTACTGAGTAAATTCTTCCCTAACTTTGTAGTCTAAGGGGAGAGTCTTAACTTTCCTGGTGTCACACTGCCCTGTAGGATCCCATTGAACTTTGTGGGCCCTTCTCAGAACAATATTTTAAACACACAAAATAAAATGTATATGACTTTTGTTTGAGACAAACACAGACCATCTTTAACATCTCGAAATGTGAAGTACCTTTGTTGAAATTTCAGACAAATGTGATAAAGTATATGTGTTTTTTAGTTGTATATCTAATACCCAAATGTAATAGTGTATTTGATAACTGTTGTCATTTTGAAATAATGTTGTAAAGCTTTGTTTCTATTTTATGTGTATGTGGGTGGGGGTAAGTGTATGTTCACCATGTGTGTGCAGTGCCCACAGAGGCCAGAAAAGGGCATTGGAAACCCTGGAACTGGAATAAAAGATGACTGTGAGCTGCCACGTGGGTGCCAGGAACCAAGCCTGGGTTCTTGGCAAGAACAGCAAGTGCTCTAACCTCTGAGCCATCTCTCCAGCCCCTCGAAATAAATCTGAATTATCACTGGAGTGTGGTATACAAGTCCAGATAATTTCCACCTGTGATGACGTCAGGGCACTAGAAATCCAACTCTGTTGATTACCTGTAATAACTGAAGGAAATGAACTTGGTGAAAATCGATGTGTGATTATTTTCCATGTACACATTCAGAGACTGGCACCTCTGTTTCATAAGCACCACCAGTGGTTGGTCTAGGATGCTGGTTCTACAGGTGATGTTACAGCTAAGCCTGGGAGTGGATACTGTAGCTGTTGACAGCAAAACTGACTGGACCATTCATCCCTTAGTTGGCCGGTTAACAGCCACACACACAAGAGGGCTGAGGTACCAGTCAGAAGCCCAAGAGAGATGCCAGATTTCTACCTTGCTTGCTGCCATGCTGATAGAAGGTGAAAGGTCATTCCAGATTCATGGAGGACACTCGTTTGAATTGCCTGGTTTATTTAAATAAGTGAAGAGTCTACACATCACTGGGCTCATTATATCTCTCCGGCCACTCTCTTCATTAAAATATCATTTTTTTCCATCTGCAATGTCCTAGTAACAAATCTTGACACGTTCTTGGAAGCACCTCAACATTTTCTGCAGTGCAAAAAGCTGGTCTTTCTCGTGGGAAAGGTTGTTTCTTTCAGCATCATATATAAAGTGCTGTTCTGTGCAGAGGGTCAGGAGGCGTAGGTGCTGAAGAGCAAAGCTGACGAAGACCACGGAATTCATGAGCTACTGAGAGAACTGAATTAATAAATCTCTACACCTTGCACCAAGTAGGAATTTTTATTATAGACCAGACACGCAGGAACCTGAACTTCCCTTCTGAGGCTGGAAGAAGAGAGAAGACTCTGGCAAAGGGAGCCAGGAAGTAATCTATAAAGTTTTATTGTTAAAAAGTGGGAGACAAATAGCATTGAGGGGTTTGTATTTGCGGAAGGTGTGCAAAGATACGAGCAGGTTAGAGCATGTTTGACAAAAGGGCAGAGCTATACCAGAGGTGCTAGGACCCAGATGGGAAAGAGTTATTTTTCTTCTTAAGCGATGTGTAGACCATCTCATTGGCCCCTAACCTCAGCATTCCTTGGGGCTTTCTGGGAGGACTCTTTGTCAGACTCCTACCCCAGACCAATAAAACACGGGGTGGAACCTAGACAACCACTCTAGCACATCCTCCAGCTAATGTTCATGCATGCTTAGGGGCAGGGGTCATTCACCTGTGATGGTTTAGCAGAAAACCTGACCAAATACACAGAAACCGTTTTCTCCCAGCTTAAAAAGAGCAAGCACTGACATTCTATTTTCAAATGAAAGGATCGCTTATGCACCTATGTGAAGGCTGGGGCACAGAATGGAGAGGCGAACAGGGAAAGACTGTTAGGAGGTTGTGCCATGTGCCAGGGGAGCCCTGGGGAAAAAAAAAAGACAAGTAAAACCGCAGTCGAGATGGAAGGGCAGGCTGTGAGACAGCACTGACAGATGTTAACAGCTGTATGTGGGAGGCGAAGGAAGGATAGTGTCCAGGGTCACCTGTGACCCAGCAGTTGCCCGGTAAGTCTTGCTCGAATGCTAGACCAGCATACTTAGTCTCTGATGCTGTGTGCATGCCTCCCCTTTGGGGTGCTTGTACAGCTGTAGTTTAGACCAAGTGCACAAGGACCCACTAGTAACTGATAACGCACAAACAACACATGTGAGCTCTTTCTGCAAACGACCCATCCAAGTCCCAGGATTTTAAGAACAAAGAAAACAAACTAATCAGAAAGACTTGCTCTCAAGCTTCTTGAGGATGTGATACTGGGGCTGGACAGGAAATACTCAAGCATGGAGCAACCTGTGTTGCTATAAAATTTACAAAATGAAACACTCAGAAGGAGAAAAAAAACTGCTGAGAACACATTGCAGTGACCCAGGAAACAGCCTGGATAACCGTGTGGGACTATGAACCAGGAGCAAAGTAGCACTTTAGAAGGGTACCTCCCATAACCATGTGACTCCACGCCTCTACAAAAGACCACTGCATGTTCCCCCAAGGTGTCCCGCTCATTCAAGTCAAAGGCAGATGCAGAGCCTGCCATGAACAGAAAGATACTAAGGGACATCATGATAAAATCCATTTGGGATCAGATCCTAAAACCCAAATAGACTAGAGATTAAAATGTCCTCCAAACCTGGTAAACTTGAAAGAAAGAATGTAATATAATTAATAGTGTTTAAGAATGCTCATCTCTAAGCTTCAATGATGCACGTTGTCAGGTGTTGACATTATGGCAAGCCAGGTGAAGTATAGACACTTTGAATAAACATTTTTGCAAATTTTCTAATAGTCTAATTTCATTTCAGAATAAAATTTCAAAAGAAATAATTGTCATCATGGGAAACCTCCTGCTTCCATGCAACTGCTTCTAGTGGGTGATCTGGTGACCCTCATTATTATAATTTACTTAGGTCTTGGAATTGTCTTGTATGAGTCTTAATTCTCTAAAGGATTTGAAGAGAGACATTTGTATTAAAGATTTATGAAGCATGAGGCTCAGAGATGTCCCCTTTTATGGTCCCCACTGAATGGTGAAAGTTTCTGGGAACTATAGAATATTCTGTCTACATGAGAAGAAGCCAGGTTACAAAGGGAAGCGTGTTTATGTCAACCATTCTAATACAATGCCTAAGGAAAGGATTTCAATCTCTAAGCCTCCAGTCACTGTTATTTCCTTTTTCATTCAAGATGTATTTGCTTCTAAATGTTCTCTTTGCCTCTGGTTTTACATTTAAAATTATTTTGTAAAGGGCCCCCAGAATTCTACAGATTCACATCCATCTAACCTGCTTAACTTTCAGTACTGAGTACAATGTTCAACAAAGGTTTCAGTGAAGTTACTAGAAAAATCATTCCAGACTCTAAAGCGGAGTCGATATTCATCAGTCACAAACCACAGAGTCTGACTATGCTAATTTGGGGAAGGCTTTTCTAGGGTAACAGTTCTGTCTATGGCACCATTAATATTTAAGTGTTCTCTCCATTTATACAGAAAGGATGTTAGTCAGCACTAAGGATACTTGGAGACCTTCTACACATGCCCATTTATCAAATGGTCAATGACCCTTGAAATCTGACACCTTTACTTAGGATTTGGGGGCTTTACCATGTTGTCCAAATGATACCCATTCCATAGAAAACATGTTTTATGCTTTGAGTCTGGATCTTTCCCTGAGCTGGTGATCCAATCACTGTACCACACTCTCTCATGTTGCTGGAAAAAATGTTGTGAGGAGCAGCCAGATGTTGAGTCAAGAGAGCACACAACACATACTCTATAGTATCCTGTGTTGTCACATAATGTCTTGGCTCTGTCAGATGTAGGAAATGCATTGTCTATTTAGAATATTTTCAACTTACACTATGTTTATCAGGATGTCATCTTCCCTTATGAGGTAAGGAACATCTCAAATTCAAGAGCTCCTTTGTAGGAGGCAGAACATTTAAGGACTGGGACTTGGGCAGAGTGTAGATTTGGAATAGGTCAGAGGAGGGTTATCAGGTGTTCTGTACATCGACCTAGAATAAATTTTTTTTATCTTTTTCCTCTTTGCAACTACTTTCCAAAGTCTAAAATAGCAATAGAAAGCTTTGTCTTTCGATGTACCCAGTATGATAATGTGTGTAATTTTTAAAATGGTGATGATTATATACTATAACCTTTATACACATGTACTATACTAGTTCCTAAGACCTTTTAAGTCTAAGAAAGCTTGCATCTGTATTATAAAGTAAGGCAGAGAGAGATAGGTAGGAACTGGGGCTGTGTTGGAACTGGGGTTGCAGTAATGTTCCCTAAGGGCTAGGACAGCTCTTCAAATCAGACATGTGCTCCTGAGAACACTTGATGCCTGAAGACTTTGCAGTGACTGCAGTCTGCACCGTTACATGGTGGCTCCAGGCTGAAACTGAATCCACTGTGAGTTCATCCCCCATCAGTCTGGAGCCAAGCCTAGAAATAGCTCTGCTGCTGCCTTAATGGCATCTGGGACAAGAGCAAATGTTCTACACGGTGGCGCCTGTTGGCTCTAATCAGATGAATTAAGGAGTTGAGCATGTTTCCACCATTTGGTTTAGTTTTATTTTAGTCCCCAAGTCCCTTTGCTCCCATTTCAAGGCTGGCATTTTCTCGCGGTAGAGGCCACACTGCCTTATCACCGACAAAGCTTCCTCAAGTAGAAGCATCACGTGTCTCGCCCATCCTGAAATGCACTATTTCCAGCAGGCCGCTTGCGCAGCTACACTCTGCTGTCACAAAGACCACCTCTTTGTCTCGCTGGGCTTGCTTCAAATCACCCTCCTTCAAAGGGCTACGGATCCTCACGGGGCTTTTGATCCCAGCATTTGCTAGGCAGAGGCTGAAGGATCTCTCTGAATTGGAGGCCAGCCTGGTCTAAATACCAAGTTCAAGGCCAGCCAACAAACCAAAGCCACACAGTAAGACGGTCTCACAAAAAAGAAAAAAGAAAGAAAAGAGAAGAAAGGAAGGAAGGAAAGAAAAAAGGAGGAAAAGAAAGAAAGAAAGGAACTCTCCCAGAGAGTAAGCGAAGTGAGCTTTAGTAGTACAAAAAGGTCCTTTACAAAATGGGAATATGAAGCTTATGTAAATAAAATATATTTTGTTTATAAAAGACAGCATAAGCCTTAGAGTTAAGGAATAACATATAATTTCAACTCTGAAGATAAGGACTACACAAATCATATTTTCTTCCAATGCAGCCCTTACTATCCATTTAAGTCTTACTATTTTTCTGACTGTAAACTGATCTTTTGCCCCACAAATGCTGCAGTTTTGCATGACTGGAACAGACATTTCTTATCTCCAGATAACTGGCTCAGCTCTCTCTTTTCTACTTCCCCGCAGAGATCCTCCTCCTGGCAGAGGACATCCCATAACCACAGTCGCTGCCAAAGATGTCGTTCTGAGCTTATTAGGAATCCTCCTCTAGCTGAACCAGAGCCAAGAGAAGACACCGTCTCTGTGCGTGTTAATAAATTTCTCCTCAAAATAAAAAAAAAAAAATACAAGCAATGTAAAAACAAGTAGCTAAGGAGAAAAGGGAAGGGACGGCGGTGCTGTTTGCTCTCAGCTTTACCCTTCTCTTTCTTATCCACTCAACTACCCCGACGTTGCCGACCAACTCGTGAGTAGGTAAAGTTGTTCTAACCCAGTGATTCTACCAATGATCCCTCCATCCAAGGCTCTTTACACCTGGGGGTAGAAATAATCTGCAAGGATAAGGATCGATGCAAAAGCGGTAGGATTATCAAAAAGCTCGGGATGACTGCATGATGCAGAATTAATGAGGATCACTTCTGCCCATGCCATCGAGCTCAGGGGACTGTGGCACTACTTCCGCCTACTCTCTACTTTCATCTAAGGAGTCGCTTTCTTCCTCATTTAATGGAACTCCACATGTGATTAGCCACCCTTTAAGACGTGCAATTGGGAAACTCTCCTGTGCAGTTCATTTTCTTTCCGGAGAGGCTGGCTTCATCTAATTATTCTCCATCACGTGGCCGGCATTGTGCACAGGAGGAAATCAGTAAATAGTTGTTGAATTAATGCAGAAAAGACGTTTTTCTTTCTCTGAAGCATTTGAGTGGCTTATTTTTGCTCATTAACCCCCTACACTCATCCAGTACAGAATGATGTGAGAATTTTCACCATTTGTGAGAGTTTATACCTGAGGAAAAGGAGCATTTGTGCGAGCAATTAGTTTTCTGAGGATATACAGTGTTCCTATGGCTGAGAAAACATTGAACTGCTATTCTTTTTTTTGAAGATTTATTTATTTATTATGTATACAATGTTCTGTCTGCATGTATCCCTGCAGGCCAGAAGAGGGCGCCAGATCTCATTACAGATGTTGTGAGCCACCATGTGGGTGCTGGGAATTGAACTCAGGACCTCTGGAAGAACAGCCAGTGAGTGCTCTTAACCTCTGAGCCATCTCTCCAGTCCATGAACTGCTATTCTTACTCACACTCAAGCCCCCGTCTGCCCTCCACAAACACTGACAGATCTTGATAAGATGGCCATGTAACCTGCCTTCCAAACTGGACACTTTGACAGTGAAAATGCATCAGTTTTAGCAGAACATCCAGGACTGTAGTCACCTAACTTCTTGATGCTCTACAGTGTGTCTGCCACTGTATTAAGTCTTGAGGGGAGGAAAGCTAAGGAATGTGTTTGCCTCTGTGGTTGACATAGGATGGTGAGAGTCTTGGGAAATGGGTCAACACAATGCGCTTCTTATCCTTACTATTACCACTTCCAGAGTTCCCATTTCCCTTTCCACATGTTTCTACTCTAGATAGGACATTTGAGAAGCAAGTGACCCTGCTTTATTCACATTAACAAAGTCCTTATTAATCTTTGATATCTTTGTGTGTGTGTGTGTGTGTGTGTGTGTGTGTGTGTGTGTGTGTGTCCCAACAAACCTCTTTCATGAGATCTGTTGTGTGGTATGACCCTTGCAGCATTCCTTGGCCCCATCCATCCACCAAGATCCTCTGCTGCCAAAACCCTAACAAATACATATGGAGTTCCAACGAAAACGTCTCATCTACAAAATAATGGATGGACTTACTTCTACCTGAGGTCTTCCGTAGCTTCAAAATTATGACTCCATGAAAATAATTTTTTAAGTTATAAGTAAACTTGCATTCGCAGAAGAAAGGAATACACACAGAGCCAGGCATGGTAGTGAATGCCTTTAATTCCAGCAGAGACAGAGGGATCTCTGTGAGTTTGACGCCAGCCTGGTGAACAGGGTGAGTTCTAGGCCAGTGAGGGTTACATAGTAAGACCTTGTCTCAAAAAAAAAAAAAAAATACACACAGAGACAGAATCCTCAGAAATCTTTGTTCAGGTGTGGAAGGAGATCACTTCCTTTCTGCTAGATGTAGGAATAGAAGTCAACGAAATGCTGAGTAAACGTGATTTCAATTGAGGGAACAATAACAAAGAGAGAGAGTTATCCATGGGTGACAGAGAACTGGGCGGGGCGGGGGAGATTTTTTTTTTTTTTTAATCAGTCAGGCTGGAACCTTGAAATGAGTAAACAACACAGGATGTAACTTTCTAAAGCAGATTTGCCCCCTTCCCTGGCACACACCTGAATTAATTGTAGACTGCTAACTGGCCATTGATCTTCTACAAGCTGGTTTATTTGGATTAGATTTGTTCTAGTCAAAGATTACTTCCAGTGGCTGGGCACACAGGCACATGACATAGCCCCAGCTCCTGAGTCAGCTAAAGTAGGAGGGTCAGCTCAGTCCACGAGTTCATCAGGGCCAGCACAGTGTGACCCTGTCAGAGTGAGAGAAGGAGACAGAAAGGAGGGAAGGAGACAAGGAGGTAGAGTATGTCTTCACCTGCTCTCCTCTAGACTTCAAGTCTCTCCTGAAGTCAAAGGATGGTTGCCTAGCACCCACGAGGCTCTGGGTTCCTGCTCCACCTTGACAAAAATAAAAAGAGAAATTTCCCAAGTTACATCCTCTGGTTGTTCCTGTTTGTGCTGTTCTGTTTGTTTTTGCTTTGTTTGGGGGAAGCACCCGGAATTAAACTTAGAGCCTTGCGCATGTTCTTATACCAACTGAGCCCAAATATTCCCCAGCTTTCAAGAGATCCTGGTCCAATACAGACAAAGAGAACTCAAAGAAGCCTGCCTCTCAGTAGTTTTCTATTGCTCCTGTATGGCTGGGTGAGGTGGAGACACTGTTGTCGGAGTGCAGGCTGTAAACTCATTGAATTTTAGTTCAAAGCCACATTTAAAGATGGCGGGAGTTTAAGAATAACTTGGTTGAAGCCTCAGGATTTCAGAGTCTTCCCTAACTTGTTTCATCGTTTCAAGCCTTCCTAGTATTTGCAAAAAGACCTAAACTAACTTGAGCTTCTCTGTTTTCAGGTCTTTTGGGGGGATTTCAGTAGCCTATGCCAGTGAAACGTGAAGCGAGAGGCTTCGCTCCTGAAACCCAGTGACCAGGTTGACATAGTATCTATGAAAGCAAGTCTCAGAGGGAATTCTGTCACTATAGAAAATATCCATGACCACTTGTCACAACAGGAAAACACACGCCATCGTGAACTCCAGGCATATTCAGAAGGGTTGAAACCAAGGCCTAATTTTCAAGGCAAAAATGAGGGGAAATTATGTGAGACATTGTGGGTACAGATGCATACAGATGTGCAGAGTCCTCTGAAGGCTATGTGTGTCTAGCTAGCTGTTTTTAAGGACTTAGACAACCCCCTTGGGGAAGTAAGGAGGAGGGAAAGGAGGAGGGAGACGAAGGGGAGGGTGGGGGCTATCATCAGGGACTTACAAGTGAGCCACCACAGCAGGTGGTAACCAGTCATCAAATTTAGCTGTAAGACCCCAGGGCAAACACTTCCTGGAAGAGTTCAGTTTTTCATGGATTTCCCCCTTAGACAGTGTTTTTCTATCACTTTTCTTCTTTCTCCTGTGCAATTAGCCAATATAGTTACTGGGACCTGAGCATATCTGCCATCTACGTTTGTTATGTTAGATGGGACCTGGAAAGAAACAGAGATGGACAGAGAGGCAGGCTTCTTCGGGATAGTCCTGTCCAGGAAATGAAGGATTTCCTTCTCCATTTTCTTCTCTCCTTCCCCCTTCTATATTTTTTTTCACCTCCTTCCCTAGCAATTAAAAGACAAGCTCCAGGGCTGGAGAGATGGCTCGTTGGTTGAGAGCACCAGCTGCTCTTCCAGAGGTCCTGAGTTCAGGTCCCAGTAACCACATGTGGTTCACAATCATCTATAGTGGGATCTGATGCCCTCTTCTGGCACGCATGCGTACATGCAGATAGAGCACTTATGTACATAAAACAAATAAATAAATCTTAAAAGACGAGCTCCAAAATGTCATGCAGTCCTTAGCAAAAGGAAAAAAAAAATAGAAGTAGATCCTTTTATCCCTGCATCAAATGTAGACCTTAGGATAAGAAAGTAAAAAGAATAATCAAGACTCACTTTGATATATGAAAGCAAGGTAAGAGACCAAGATTCAAATTTGGGGTCAGATTTCCAGAAAGGAGGTATGAACATGTGCCTGGAACATTCTTCTGGGTTCTAGCTAGGACGGATCTGCAGTGGTTATCAAATCTAAGTCTGTGCCTGTAGCAAAGTACATTGCCACATATACCCTGCAAATGATTAACAGTTCCTTAAAATCTGTGTGAGCAGGAACTGTGATGAGAGAGAGAGAGAGAGAGAGAGAGAGAGAGAGAGAGAGAGAGAGAGAGAGAGAGCACCTGCTAGATATGCTAATAAAACTCTCCGCAGGTTTACCAGGGAAGTAGAAAATGTTACCTATTCGACAATGCACATCATTACATTTGCTAAAGTGATGCTTGAATGGGTAGTAGCAACTTCCAGCAGCTACCAGCCTCCAAATTGGCATGAACCTAAGAAACAACATGCTCTATTATTGAGCCATCTAGATTTTTAGTAGGACAGCGTTCTCAATTCCAGATGTCTTATTGCTGTGAGCATCCCCCATCATTGCCTTGCCCTGCTCCCTTTATTTATTTTATTCTGAGCTACTTAGCAGAATAGAATATTGTTCACATAATCTCAGGGAACAGAATTCAGCTGGCCATCATTTTAATAGCGTAGTTGGAGCTTTGTCCCTGTTCCCTTTCAATCCCCTCCACAAATGAGGAGATGCACTTTTAGAACTAATTACACAAATACCAGCTTCAGCATCATTGTATTCTGCAGCAGCGTTCAATTAGATGCAATGGTACTGTATTTGGAACCGAGCTCCTCACAGCCTCAAAAGCTCCAATTTGAAAGACCATGTGCATGGCCTGAGACCTTCCTGCTACATTTTAAATATTAATGCTTTCTACCAACGTTCAGAACTTTATGTAGAACTAAATAAATGTAGGTATTAAAAATATTTTCTGGGTGTTTTATGATATTTAACAATTGGGAGAGGATATTAATTCTTATTATAAATCACCTCTATTTAGCAACATTTTACAGAACAAATACAAACTAATTAAAGAAAACAGTCTGCAGCTGTTGGATGTAGGATCATTATGAAATTAAGAGAATACTAAGAATTCTAATCAGAAAACTGTCAACAAGGGAAATATCAAAGATGGACTGAGCACTTTCCTCTGAGCTGGCATTTTCTCAGTGAAAGGAAACCCTAAGACATTTTAGCCTCTTGCCCCTACTTTAACTGGTCACACTATTATTTATTCAACAATTACACACACTATGACTGTTTTTAGCCCAGTTCTGACACGTATGACCTAGTTTGACAATCACTTTGCTTATATAGCAGAATCACTTGAGGTCCTTTGCAGAGTATCCGGATAGTCTGAGTCCAGGAGTACTCGTGCATGGGTGACTGTGTTAACGTGGTTGTTAACACCTCTAAAGTGGGGAGTTCTAAAAGAAGCTTTTCATCCCACCCATATTCTTAACCTCTCTTGCCCCCAATTTCCCACTGAAAATTATTATCTAAGGTAATAGAAGAAATGTCTAATCTGAGAGAAAGTAAAGTTACATGAAAAAAAAAACATGATTATTTTCCAGTAAATTCTTTAAGAAAGAAAAAAACACAGCAACCTGTTGCTATTGTCATAGGCAGAGGGGGAAATGAATTTCTTCCTGTCTCCTGGTTTTCACACTAAAATTGTTTCATCAGAGAAGGAGCTGGAGAAGAGACAAAGAGATGGAGCAATAGGTACAGAATGCACCCCTTTCTTACCTGGCTCTAGATGGCTACGCTGGATAGAATCAGACAGGCAGAGGCTGTATGGCAATGTAACATTATCAGCTGCCTTGTTTTGAAATTTTCATACAAAGGCATAATCCACTCAATTCGTCCAAACAGAAGGAAAAAGAAAATGTACATGTGTACACATACACTGGTACTTTGGCTACTATTTAGAGATGGTTTTCTGACAATGACGCATGAAAATAGTGATCTTGATATACAATCTCAGATTACATCAACAAATCTAGGGAAATGAAAGGGAAGGAGGATATGCATTTAAGTGTTCTCAGTAGGGAAATCAACAGAAACTGCCTAAATGCTGAACTTGGTAGTGAAATGGGTTGGAAAGTATTTTCAAAGTTAGTTGTCCAACAGTGGGTGTGAAACTGTTAAGTAACCAGGGGGGAAAAAAGCAGGAAGGAGAATCGAATAAAGAAAATATAATAATCATTTCTCAGATGAGAAAGGTTTATGCACTTTAGATTCACTCTTTCATAAAATCCCAGGGAGATGAATTATCCAAAGTTGTCATTATGGTGGTAATCTTCTGCTTTAATGGGATTTTATTGGAAACAGTTAATGCTATCAGGAATTGCTATAGCATGGCTTTTGGAGTATTTTACAATCGTGTCACTTAGCATAGGCATGTCCTGTGAATATTAATAGCCACATTCCAAGTTGTTCATCAGCAGTGACCTTCAAGCTTGCTAAGTACCATTTGTGAAACTCGAGTTAGAAAGAGATCCAGCCCCCAGGGTCTGATTTCTTCATCATGACCCGAGAGTCAGGGAAATGAAGGGGTCAGGAGACCAGAGGCTCTTCTGTGGGTTGTTCACTTGATGCTAAAGTTATTTAAATCAATCACAACAATCTTCACACTTGACTATATTTCTCTCATCAAGAGTAATCACCTTTCTATACAGCGTGGTCAATATATAAATATAGAGACTATTTCCGGTAATTTTACAACTATAGAAAAAGAAATCAAGTGAGGACAACAGAAATTCTAGAAATAGATTTCCAAATCAATAGAAGCTTTTTATATGTCTGTGTTATTAGATATCAATAAGAAAATGACATATTTAAAACCTAGTATTGAAGCATTTTGTTATCTACATAAAAAAATTATCCAAGTTTTATGTCATACTCAAAAATAAAAAGTACAGGGTGAAATATAAAAATACAGGGAAACACTTAAATTTTGGCATAGGAAAATTTCTTAACAAGGATTATTTTTTAAAAGATTTATTTCATTCTATATTACATGTATGTGCATGTACCCAAATATATATATACCATGTTGTACCCAGAGTCCCCCAAAGACCACCAAGAGTCCAAATCTAATGCAAAAGCAAAGAGTCTTTTTATTGTTGCAAGTTAACTCGGGACTCTCTGTCCATTTGACACAGCAACAGAGCAGGAGAGACCTCGAGTAGCAATCAAGCAGGGTTTTTATAATGGTTAGGGTCGGGGTTTTAGGGGAATTCCAACTCTATATAGTTACAAGCTCAGGATTGGTGCTTCAGGTTAGAGATGCTTGGTTTGAACTAATTGGAGGGTTGCAGCTGCAAGGAAATTGTCATCTCCTCTAGCAATCTATGTTATTGTATCTATTATGTCCACAGACCCATTTCCTCTGATAGTTAGACATCTCATTTTTATCTTCAGGAAACTCATTCCCTCTGACAGCTATGGTATACAATCTATAACAGCAGAAAACATCCCACAGGACATATCTGGTGCTTTGTTTATTATGCCAGTTATGTTCTATCATATCCTTTAGGTTATGACAGCAAATGTCTGGTGCACAGCTCCTAATCGTCTGGGTCTAGGGGCGAAAGGGCAGCACATCCTCTGGTGGGTTTTTTTTAGAACAATTTGTCCAAAAGCCTGCTGCCCACTGTCTAACCCTTCTCTAAAATGGCTGTAACACTGGCATCCTCTCACACCACATCTGTGCAGGTCCATATCTTCTTGCAGAAGCCAGAAGAGGGTGTAGGCACAGGAGTTAGAGGTATGTGTGAGCCACTCTACATGGGTGCTGGGAACCAAACCATGGGTTTCTGCAAGAGCTACAAGTATTCTTATCTGCTGAGCCATCTCTCCAGCTCCAACAATGATTTCTCAAAAATAAATCACAAAAGAAAAGACAGGATAAATTTAAATTAGAAGAATATGGGCTGGGCATGGTGGTGCCTACCTATAATCCCAGCACTCAGGAGGCTGGAAGGGGAAGACCACAGCTGTAAGGACAGCCTAGGATACATAATGATAGCTCAGCTTGTCTTAAAAAATAAAAAAGTCTGTACAAAACACATGGATAAAATATGTGGCAGAGAATATATTTATATACATTCATACTTCTAATTAGCTCTTACAAGGAAATAAGAAAGGCATGTTAATGTCCCACTAGAAAATGGGCAAACTCTCTATGTAGGGAATTCACGAAAGGTAAATCTGAATGGCCTGTTAGTAGAAACTAGAAACACTCAATATCAATCCTAATTGAAGCACAAATTAAAATATAATATTAATATATACTATTCCAATAGATTTGAAATTTTTAAGTTTTTAAGTTTCAAGTGAGAATTTGTAGTTCTGGGATCTTATACATTGATAAAAAGGGGTAATTAGGGCCCATCTTTGAAAGCCAATACAGTAATATTGCAAAGTTGATGATGCCCATATGCAAGGACCAGCAAGCCCATTTTATACTCTTGCAAGTACAAAGAACTTATATAACATTATGGTCATTACGTCATCAGATGGAGCTAGAAAAAGAGATTACATTACATTTATATGATGAAATGTCACAGTCTCAAGATTGGATTGCATTGACATGTATCCATGTGGATAAATCCTTCAAACAAGTCTGAGTTAGAAGATACAGGAGAATTTACACAGTTGATCATATTTCGATCTCTCTACGTGTTTGTGTATGTATCTATCAACATATCCATCTATGTGTCTTTTTCTCAGTTTCTTCTCTCTTTTCAGTACACATGGGAGGTAGGCTGTATCTCTTACCCTCTTTTTTCTTGTTGCTTTGAAGTTTAAGTATACAGGTGTTTCGCCTGCACAGACATATGTACAGGAATTCAGAAGAAGGCATTGGATGCCCTGGAACCGGGGTCACAGATGACTGTTCACTGTCATGTGGGTGCTGAGAATTGAATCCAGATTCACTGGAAGAGTGATGAGTGCTTTTAACCACTAAGCCATCTCTCCAGCCACTTTTCTTGTTATTTTGACATAGATGCTCACTAAATTTTAGCCTAGGCTAGCCTTGAACTTGTGACGCTCCTGCCTTGGCCTATCAAATGATATCTCTTTTTTTAAAGATTGTATTTCTAATGTTATGGCAAAATTCAAAGGAAGGTGTGGAGATTTCTCATAGGTTCCCAGTGCCTACTCTTGTACGTGTGGAACTGAAGAACTCTTGATGAACGTCCTCTATCACCTGCCTTTGCAGATATTTTCCCCTCCAGGCTTTGCCTTCTCATTCTCTTTACAGTCTTTTTTTTTTTTCAGAGAAAATATCCTTAATTTTAAAGAGCTCCAACTTACGAATAATCACTTCATGGATATGTCTTTGGTGATACAGCTGAAAGTCATTGCAGTACTCCAGATTGCCTCAGTTTCCTCTGATGTCACCCAGGAGTTTTATGGCTTTGTAATTTACCTGCAGGCCTATGATTCACTTTGAGTTAAAAACCTGCTTGGTGTTCTCCAAGAAACCCAAATCCATGGTTATCCTCAGTCATAATTAATCTCTTGTTCTTCTATCCTTTCAACTAAATTCACTTAGATCACTGAAGAAAACTCAGCTTGCCTCCATTAGATGTCAACTACTCTGTAGTTTACCACTTGTACCACATTGCAATGGGTAGCAACAACCTCATCTTTTTTTTGTCACTTCCCAGTCACACCATAGCATCCTGTGCATGTGCAGTCAAAGTTTATGTTGCCATCCCAGATGGAATTGAGCTATTGTTTCTATGGCTACCGATACATCATTGTGTTAAGAAAATATTTTTTTTAGACAAATGCCTCAAGAACTCAACAGAGACATGAACACCTGACACATACTTTTTTGGGTATTAGGTGGAGAAGTGACAGCAGGAAGATCTTGACACAGCTGGTCACATTGTGTCTGGAGTCAGAAGAGAGCAACTCATGCATGCATGCTAGGGTTCGACTCCTTCCTCTGCTCTATACCATGTACCATCCCTTGCTTAGGGGATGGTGCCACCCACAGTAATGGTCTTTCCACACCAATTTGCGTAATCAATATAATCACCACAGGCATGCACAGAGCCCTGTTTCCCAGGTGATTATTGATTTTGTCAAACTGGCATTAACACTAACCATCGCAATAAGCAAATAATAGTCATTTTTAAACTAGAAAATAAAAGACACCACATATATTCTAAATCTTTCCTCTCTTCTTTATTTGCAATCCAAGAAGGATAGAAACTTTGTATCTTGATTGTCTTAGTGAATGTTCTATTGCTGTGAAGAGACACCATGACCACAGCAACCTTTAGAATGGAAAACATTTAATTGGGGCTGGCTTACAGTTCAGAGGTTTAGTCTATTGTCACCATGATGGGAAGCAGGGCAACATGCAGGCAGACATGGTGCTGGAGAAGCAGCTTAAGAGTTTTACGTCCGGATCTACAGGCAGCAGGAAGAGAGAGAGAACCACTGGGCATGCCTTGGGCTTCTGAAACCCCAAAGCCCATCCCCAGTGACACACTTCCTCTAACAAGGCCACACCTCCTCCAATAATGCCACACCTCCCAATAGTGCCACTCCCTGATGAGTAAACATTCAAATACATGAGCCTATGGGACTCTTATTCAAACCACCACACTTAACATTTGATCAATACAAAAATCTAAAAACAGATTTTTTTTTTTTTAGTTTTTCTTTTTTGTTCTAACTTTTCTGACACACTTGGGCACTTTATTTTCAGTCTGATCTACTTCCATGTTAGCTGGAATCTTTCCTCTAATGCTGTACCTAACAAGTTGAGGAGAAATCAGTCTGGTGCACTATTAATGGAGCAGACAGATAGGGAAGCCAGCGCTTCTCCCAGAGGAGGCCTCAGAAGAACTTAGTTCAACCTGAAGTGATGTCAACATCCCAAGATGAACCCCCTACACACATGCACAATTGCCCGGAATTTATGTCGGGAAGCTAATACCGACTCAGCTCAGAGTCTAAGCACATCTCCAGTGAACAAGCTCACACCTGTTCAGGGCAAAGGGCAGAGGCACAAACAGAGGGAGTGGACATGGAACATGCTTTCTGAGCCAGTTAAGGAAATTAAAAATAGTCTCAGAACCATCATTCATCAAATGCTATCCTCAATACTTAAGGAATCTCCAAGAAAGTAAAAATGGAAGCGCACCTCATCTTCAAATGTCCTTGACGATTCAGTGGTGGTCTATTTAAGGAACCTTCTGAAAGTGGACCAGCTGTGTGGGAAGATCCACCATTATCTGGCTTCCTAGGAGAGAATTAATGATCGGTGAAATCCAACCAGAGCTGAAAGCAAGGACACTCTTCCCTCCTGCTTAGGATTTGAGATGATCTACATTACAAAGAAATTCAGCCCTTTCTAGGAGAGTAACTAGAATCCAGACCTTCAGCTCTCAGTCCCGGATTCCAAATTTAGAGAATCATTAGGTGATTTTATTTCTCACAAGCATGATTCTTCCTCTGCGTTTTCCTCTTCAGTCTTTCTTTCCTTGAATTAGTTTGTGCATCTGTTTATTCGGTAACTTCACATTAAGCATTTGCCATGTCCAAAGCACTGCCAAGTACTTGCCATGATACAAAGTCATGGATACTTAACATCCGGGGGTGTTGCTGCAGGAGCCCTCCACTCCATTTTTGTTCATACTGGGTGTGCCTCTGGACAGCAGACTTCTCTGCAACCCACATGAACTGATTCAATGGAGATTAGGAATACATAGGAATTTCAAGTCAATGTATTTTGAATAACACGCTGAGGCTCTCTCTCATGAACGTTGCTGTATCAGGGTCTCCCGGTGATTTTTTTAAAATCTCAGTGTTGCCAGGTATCAGTGTCTCCTCCATCCTTGCCTCCTCAAAGGAAAGAATTCAGCCAAGAGACAGTTTAAATACAAGTTTATTTAGCAAAACAAATCAAACACTCACGAACCCAGAGACAGATTGCAGTGAGCCTAGCTGAGGGGTATTTGCACTCCATTGGTTTCAATATTTGAGATTTTCGAAGATTTGTTTGTGAATATTTATGAGGTGAGTAAAGTGACCTTTTTGCCCTGCTAAGTCATGCTGGACAGGATCTACTTTTCAAGACCCCAGTATGCATTCAAAAGCCACAAGGCAGGGTGTGGGGCCCAGAATAGCTTGGCCACACTGCTGCCATGACAGGCTTAATAAAAAAACAGCTAAAAAGTAGGCCTGAGTTTAGGTTTACTGGCAGACAGCATTCAGTAGTTCCAGGAAAAAGGCATAAGCTGAAACCACCCAAGGATGGGGCAGCATCTAAGGGAAAGTACCTGACATTCCCAACATTCCAACCTTTAGGTAAGATTAGATAAGCTTACCAGATGTCCCTGAGCCCAGCATGCACCTATTTCATTTCCACCAAAGCACCCCAAGACAAATGTCAGCCAATCAGAGTCTTGAACCCTGGAAATTCTCTTACCCCCAACCTCTACTATGATAAAAAACCCTACCCCACCCAGGCTGGGGGCTCTCTGCTCTCATCACTGCGTTGGACAGATGGAGAGTCCAAGTTCAAGCTTGAAATAAAGGCTCTTTGCTTTTACATACGGGATTAAGTCTCTGTGGTAGTCTTGGTGGCGAGGGAGGGTGATAGGAATTCCAACCACGCACCAAGGTTGTGCATGCCCGGTGGGACACTTAGTCATCTCCACCTAGTCATTTGCATGACCCATGCCCCATGGTTACGAGGTCACGTAGTGGAGAAGATGTGACCACATGATCTCTGCTCGTGAGCCTGTGTGCGCAGGTGCATCCTGGCCTTTATAAGGCGGTGCCATGTTCCCCCAGGCCCCCACCTCTCTGAGCCTCTCTTTCTGTGTTTCTACTCTGTCAGGCCTGGTGCTCTCTCTTTCTCTCTCTCTCCCCCCCTTTCCTTCCTAATAAAGCTCTAAAAGGTACCACTGGGTTCTGTCCTGATCGTGACCATTCCACTCAGTAACCAGTGCTGCCGTTATCCTTTGGGGGGGGGGGGGGGTGAAATCTGAGCATAACAGCAGGGATCAAAAACACAAAACAAATATACTATTATGAAGTCAGGGTCTTTGGACAATGTAGACTGTGCATGTTTGCATAGCAACTGAGGGGTTTCTTTTCTTTTTCTTTTCTTTCTTTTTTTTTTTTTTTGTTTTGTTTTGGTTTGGTTTGGTTTGGTTTGGTTTGGTTTTTGTTTTGTTTTGTTTTTTCAAGACGGGGTTTCTCTGTGAAGCAGTCCTGGCTGTCCTGGAACTCACCCTGTAGACCAGGCTGGCCTGGAACTCACAGAGATCTGCCTGCCTTTGACTCCCGAGTGTTGGAATTAAAGGCATGCACCACCACCGCTCGGCCCAACCTGCGTTTCTGACTTAGCAGAAAAACTCAACTTGAAGCTGTGAGGATGTTTAACCACATAGAGTCATTCTGACCACAAGAAGACACAACTCCTGTAATTCAGCACAGTTACTTCATCTCTAACTCCCTGTCAACCAGGTCCCAGGAGGCCCCAGTGTCAGAATCTGCAGGAATGAGTCTTGGCATTGATATTTTTGTTCTTACAACTCTCCAGGTGATTTCAGTGAACAGCCCGGTGCAGAGCCAACCCGCTAAGGGACTTCCACACAGCTCTGGTGTTGTCCCTCTGTGTTTCTGACAAATGGATGCTGAAATGTTCACTCTGTGATCATTGATATTTCCTAAAGAACATAGAAAATTAGCTGTTCGTGTTAGAATTTAGAGTAAGACAACCAACCATTTCTTGATACCAGATGCCAAGCATCCACACCAGTGTGTCTCCAATGAAGAGTAGAATACTCGGGTTCTACCATGAGGGAAATCCCAAATCTCCTGAAGAAATGTAATCTACAAGTCACTAAACATTGTTGGTGGCAAGAATAACAGCAGCTGTGCCTTTTCTTGAAGAAAAGCTTGCCTCCCTGTGTCCCCACAGCTCTTCCAATGTACCAAAAGAGTACATTTTTATACCTAAGTTAAACATTATAGCCAAGCAACATAGTCGGTCCAAATTTTTCTAACGGAACCAATGGGGAAAGTAGGAGAAGGTTGCGTGTGGCTTTTCACAGAATAATTGTATCCAAAAGGATAAGGCCAGTGTTGGAAGTGATGAAATGTATATGAAAGCCATGCAAACTCCAGTAAATAAAAAATAAAAAAACTGCATAAAGTTGGTGTGGGTTAGGCACTTTTAAAACCTCGTATCTTTTACAAGCAAGGCATCAAACTATAATTGTCAGATTCCAGCACTCCGTTGATATTTCCAAACCATTAAAAAGTCTACAAATATACATATACATGTCAAATGCAAGCAATAAAACATTATAAGTATAATGAAACTCTTCTAACTTTTAATCCCAGTATTTGGGAGGCAACACCAGATGGATCTTTGTGAGTTCAAGGCTAGCCTGGTCCACATATCGAGTTCCAGGACAGCTAGGGCTGCACAGTGAGAACCTGTCTCAGGAAACCAAAAAGAAAGAAAGAAAGAAAATCCACACACAAAAACATCCAAACAACAAACAAAGAAAAAACTCTTCTAGTTAACACTTTGGACTTTATTTGATCATTTAATCTATCTGTCTCTCTCTCCCTCCTTCTTTCCTCCCTCTCCCTCCGTCTCTTTCTTCTTCTTCTTCTCCCCCCTCCCTCTCTCTTTCCCACTCCCTCTCTCTTTCCTTCTCCCTTTTTCCCTCTTCCACTCTATTTCACCTACAAAGAAACTATCTTGAATTTACGGCTTATCTTTTTTTATTAATACTATTCTCCACCCAGGCTTGTCCAACCTCTTGGTGCTGTGATACAACATTGTCATCTAAAAACAAAACAAACAAAGCTCATAATATGTTAAATAGGTTGATGACTTTTGAGTTTGACCATATTCATAGAGGCGCTCGGGTACATGTGCCGCTCTCAGGCCACTGGTTGGATATACTTGTGAGTGAAACATTAATATTAAACAATACAAATGTGTTACATATTCAAATTTACAGACAAATACACTTCTGTTACTTGATCTTTACTCTTTCAATGGAAAATGTGAGTCTCAGCTATGCTATTTTGTTCATTTTTCCTCCTTAAGATACTGCATTGAGTTAGTTTTTATCATGGTTTATGTATTTATCCATTGTGTATTCACCTTGTGTACATCAAAGTCTTTCACCAATGTTGGGGCCCAGTGTTGGTGTCTATCCACGACTTATCATAGGGTCCCTTGACGTGGGGAGTGAGGACTTGAGAAATGATAGGAAGAAATATAGATGTAGACAGAAAGAAAGACAGAGACACAGGATAGCTTTGGGAGGCCCTGGGTCAATACCCAGCAGCCTCAAGTTTATTTCTAACAGGCTTTTTATACACTAAAAGATATCCCCCTTTCAAGATCAAAGCACAACATACAACCAAGTGTAGACCCTTCAAAACATTTGATAATCACACCCCATGGTAAAGCATCTTGTGATTAGGCCTTCCTTGAATTATAAGACACCTGGTAGCCATACCTTTGCACCCTAGTATGCAACCTTGGAGAGCAACATAAACTCTGACTCTCTGACCTTGAGTCAAACCACAAGTTGGAATCTTTGTGGGCTCCCACAAACCAACCTCTGCAATGCATATTTCCATGATGCCATGGTTGAGTATCACTAATTCATTTACTTGAGTCTAGAATTTAATAGACTGTGAGATACATGCCATTTCACCTCCACTAGATATTGTCAAATTGATCAACAAAGCATTTATCCCACAAAAAATATTTTCCCCAAACCAGCAGGTGAGCATTACTAACTTAATTTTCTTGAAGTGATACAGAAATTCTCTTAGGCAAAGCCTAGCTACCAAGTCATAACAAGTAGCATTCTTATGCTACCGAATACTGCTCTGTGCTTCCTTGATAAAGCTGGAGCCCAAGAGGGCTTGGGATCTCTGAGGCTTTTAAGGGGAGATAATTTGGGTAGGTATTGGTTGGTTATAGCTGTCCTTTAAATTCCAAAATCATTTTTACAAATACACAAAATGTGAATGTAGTGATAGCAATTGAGTCTACCAGAACACTTTTATAAAAGTTTTTGTAATGAATCTTGACTAAGAAAAGCAGACACAGAATTGAAAATGCCCATTCTGTGTATTAGACATTAAAGTTAATGATTAGAATAAATCTAACCAAGTGCACCTTTTTTTTTTTTAAAGCCAGAGAAGGACAAGATAAAACTGTTGATGGGTGAAAGTAGAAGAATGATCTGGGCTTCAAGGCTGACAGGCTGCACCCTATGAAAGGTAAAAGTTAATAGCATGGTTAATTCTTCCCTATTAAAATTAATGTGCATTTCTGAAGGCTGAAGATTGTTTACGTAACAAAGTCAGCTTTTGGTATTATAAGAGAAGAAGAGCAATCCTTTTGTTGATTCCTCAATTCTTTCCCTCAAAAAATAGTATTAGTGGAGAAACTCATGAGAAGAAACATGATGAAAATCAGCCCACTCAAATAAAAAGATTTGTTCCACATAGTCTCTGTCTTCTTCATGTAAAAATAGTGTTTCCAATATGAGGGGAAAATGGAGTCAAACTAAACCTGGGACTTGATCACATGGAGCCCATGTCTCCTCATCCCCCATGCCCTGAAAAGTCTTTCTCCAATAGCCAGAACATCTTGGCTTTTTAGACCCACAGCCCTAGAGATGGTTTCCACACATGGGGGATGGTAGCGCTCAGCCTTGAAACAGGAGAAAAGTACAAGAACAGACATGCATCTCAGAAGACAAAATTTGCAGGGAAACCAAAGGCATATAGGGCTAACAATGATTGAACATAGTAAAAGGTTTAGTTGAAGTTTCCACTTCTCAAGGGATTGCAGCACAGCTTTAGAATTCCAGAGACCCGGTTTCCTGAGCATTCAGATTTAAAATTCTGTCTCTGTTTAAGCCCTTTCAGACTCTGTTTGCTTAAGAAAAGAGAGGAAATATAAGGCCCAGAAATCACATTGTAACGCTGCAAGCCAGCAGGTGCTGAGGGACTGGCTGCTATTTATTTAGACATGTTGTATTGCCCTTTCCAATTCCAAATTCAGCACTGCTTTTCTGGAAGATTATTGAAATGGGACTTGTGAGACACACAGTCCATTTCAACAAACAGCAATCCAATTCTTCCTTTACACGTTTCCAGGAAGGGGCAAAATGCACCTTACAAGCTGAGACAAGGCTGACGGGCATCGAAGCTACAGGAGTCCTAACTGCCAAAGGGCACCAAGGAGGATCTTAACACAGAAGACACACCTTGGAAGAGCCTCCCTTCATTTATTCATTTGAAAGACAGCAGCATGAAGCATTCCCAGGGTACTCACCTCCAGGGCAGCCCGGGTTTTCACTCTGTAAAGAATCTCACTTGACAAGAATCAATGTGTATACTTGCTCTTAACTATACATGTCCTGTTAATAGCTGAGAAAATGACATTGCCATTCCATTTTGCCTTCTTCCTGGTCTTCACAGTCTCAACTTCCTGCCAGAAAAGTCCAAGGTTATTTAATTTAAAAATTAAAAAAAAAAAATGTACAAGGCCGGCTGAAGAGCTAGACCTCAAGGCAAATTTCCTAATTCAGGGGAATAGCTCTTTCATGTGTTCTCCATCCAGGTGCCAGGTTTGTAGGCATAGTGATAGCCTCTGTGTCATTCCCTCATTCAACACAAGGACAGAGGCCACCAGTTCTGAGAAAATGCCTGCGGTACCACAGCAGGGGCTCCTGAAGACATGGAGAGAGACACGGGCTACTTTCCTGGGCCAGATTTAGAAAACCTTCATGACGACAAGAAAAAGCAAAGGCTCCATCAGCTGCAGGCTATTCTTGTCCCTACATTTATGCTTGTTCTCAACATGGAGACAGTCGCACGCATGCTCTCTGAAGCCCCCAACACAAGCTGGAACCCAGGGCCCCCGCTGATCCCTACTGACTCCATCTAGTGTCCCGTCCCGTCCCCGTCCCCCCCCCTCCCCCCGTTTACTTCTGAAGGCAGCATTGCTTCTTAAACTTATTTAATGTTTTACTAAACTATACCATTCATTTGGGAAATGTGCAAAATTCTTGGGTGTAAAGCCTGCTGAGTTATCACCAGTCACTGTAAGCGCCTTCATACCCTAACCCTAACCCTAACCCCATCTTGCAGAACCACCCTTCTCTCCAGTGGGCTCCACCTTCCTGTCTTTCAGGGTCATCAGTTACTTTTAATTGGTTTTGAATTTTATGCAAATAGAATCCTTCAGGATATGTTGGGTTTTTATGGATTTTTAACTTAAAACTGTGTGAGATTGGCCTACCTTATCTCACCTGCCTATCATTTGTCCATTTTCATTGGCATACGGTATTCCACTGCATGGATGTGCCATACCATATCCGTACATAGGTGGACATTTTGATGGACTTCAGTTTTACACTACACTGAATAATGTTGCCACATTTATACACATCTATGTGCACATTTTATAGACCATATACCTAAAAATGGGATTGCTGGCTTTTAAAGTAGATGTTTAGCATGTCTTCATCTTTTTTGTTCTGGAAGATAGTTTTCAATTTACTTTCTAGAAGAACAGTCTCACTTTCAAAAGCTCCATTTGTTGGTTGGTTCTTGGAACTTGCCTAAGAATTGTAGATTGACAGCAGGCCGATGCACAGCTATGGAATCTGTGCTCTCTACTCTCCTTAGGAGGTCAAAATAACCAAGGACTTCTGACCAAGAGTCTGACCATTAGCAAGCAACCCCTCTTCTACTGCCACAACCCCCTCTCTTGAGGCAGCATCTACTGTGTGCCCTTCCATGCCACCATCTGGGATTTTCTGTCCCTTTCTTCCTCCCTTCTTGCCAGAGTTACATACTACAGTACCAGAATTACACAATGAAGCAAGCTCTGAGCAATTTTAATCACTATAAATGCCCTTCCTTAAGAAACACTACACCCTGCCTCCAAGAAAAGCAGCAACTACCCATGCCAAGAATCAGGCTGACTCCATTTCCACAGGGCTTACTATCTCCTCCACAAGACATCATTCCTGAGCACCAGCCCCAGCCTGGCCCTGGATGTGGTATGACCCGTAACAAGGTAACTGAAAGCTAAAGGAGACAAGTAGCACCCTTCTCCTATTTACCCAGGGATTGAATTTATTGAGTGTTAAAGAAACAACATTGCTTAAAAACTTGGTGATGAAAGGCAAAACAAACAGACAAAAACTTCCCAGTTCTTTATCAAGTCAGCAGTTAAGGTCCCACTTATTCTTAAGCAGAAACAGTTGACAATATTTCAGAACACTTTTGGAAGATCTTCACTCCCCAGTTAGTGCATTTTATTTTTAACTGGACATCCTTCCACTCTTCGTCATTAGTCTCTGTTAAGTCTGAGCTAAAGATTATTCACTTTATAGTGAGACTGTGTAACTGAACTACTTTTAAGCCCCCTTTTCTCTTTCTGGGAGGTAAGTCAGTTTCCCTCTGTAAATATTGCTGAAGCCTCTCATTTTTAGAGTGGGTTCTAATAGTTGCTAATATGCTCATCAACAGTCTTCTGGGCTAGCTATTCCAATTCTTCTGAATGCTGAGATTTGAAAAGGGACATCTGTCCCAAGCAATTTAATTACAGTAAGTGCTGAAACCAGTAACATTCGTTCATCCATTTCATAGAAGAAGAAACAGTTGCTTTGGGGCCATTAGGTGTCGGCAACTGGCAATACCTCAGAGAACCTCATAGATGAGTCCCAGGTACCACGGAGCCCATTTCCTAAATGTATCAGGAAACAAATAGATAAAATACTGAAAAATTATAAGGACCAAAAGAAAGTGTAGCTAAGCCGGGCGGTGGTGGCGCACGCCTTTAATCCCAGCACTCGGGAGGCAGAGGCAGGCGGATCTCTGTGAGTTCGAGGCCAGCCTGGGCTACCAAGTGAGTTCCAGGAAAGGCACAAAGCTACACAGAGAAACCCTGTCTCGAAAAACCAAAAAAAAAAAAAAAAAAAAGAAAGTGTAGCTAAAGTTTTCCTGTGCCCATGTGGCTCCTGCATCCTCGTGGTCCTGCAGCCACTCAGACCCAAATGAACACACAGAGGCTTATATTAATTATGAACTGTATAGCCTACTGGCTCAGGCTTCTTGCTAGCTAGCTCTTACATCTTAAATTAACCCATTTCTATAAATCCATACTTTACCACATGGCTCGTAGCTTACTGGTATCTTTACATCTTGCTTCTCATGGCGGCAGCTGGCAGCATCTCCTCTGTTCTGCCTTTCTCCTTCCTCCTCTCTAGTTAGAATGTCCTACCTAACCCTATTGGCCTCATCATTGGCCAAACAGCTTTATTTATCAACCAATCAGAGTAACGTATTTTCACAGAATACAAAAAGACATTCCCCCATCACTTCCCTTTTTCTTTCTAAACAAAAGGAAGGTTTTAACTTTAACCTAGTAAAATTACATATGTCAAGTAAGAATTACAGTTACAAAATCTAGTCCGTTTGTATTTTGTAAAATTAAAGAAAATATTTTATCTATCCTATAATTTGTGAGTCTAAAGTTTCATATCTAATTTATCTTTTATCATAACCAAGGAAAATTATAGCTACCTAGTCTTCAACTACATCAAAGACCTCAGAAGGATATAATATTACCTAAGTAAACAGGAAATGCATTGTAAGCAACTTCCAAAAATCTAGAATGACAGAGACAGCTGGCTACCTGGACAGTCATCCAAAGTTCCTCTGCAATGTTGGGGCATCCATCTTCAGCACATAGGACTAGTCTCTCAGTCATTTTTTTTTTCTGTGTCCTGTAGAATATCTGGCAATTTCTTCTGTGAAGCAGGAACCTGAAGGACCATCTTGCCTTGTAAAGTTCAGTGGTCACCTTCCCACGGGTCCTGTGTGTCCAGTCAATACAACATTTTGTCAAGCAGTCCAGGCAAGAACAGTTTCTTGCCCAAATGGCTATTTTTGCCAAGAAGAAGATAAATTCCATATGGAGTGTCTTCAATGCCCATCTTTCTCTTTGAAGTAAATTGGTGCTGCCAGGAGCAGATGTATCTCACTGTCCAGAAAGTCTAAGTTTTTAAAACATTTTAAATGCCATATTCTGTAGGTCTTTGAAGTGTTTGAAGACTACCTACCTAATTGAAATATATCTATGTATACTTAGAAAACTTAACTAACATGACTATAAGTTTGATTATCATAGATGACTAATTATTAATCTGTATTTCTCAACTATACACTACAATCTTATATGAGTGGCACAAACAAAATACTTTAAACAAGAGTAGAAATATACATACAGTATAACAAAATTAACTTTAAATTTGTATCAACAAACTAAAATCCATAGCACTGTAAAACATTTCAAACAAGTTGTTGCTCTTTAAAAGTAGATTCAACAATCTACCCTTTCATCCTATTATAGCTATACTATCCCTTTTTCTTCTTTAGAAAGAGATTGTCTTTAAAATCAACCCCCTTTAAATAGAAATAAACATTTATAAACAATATTTTGGGAATTTGGGCATAGCTTCTCATACTACTTCCTGCTGGTTGTGGGCACTGGTAATCTTAGGGGATCCTGAGAAAATTAAGAATTATAGTCAAGTCCTGACTGGAGTAGTCTGTGACACTGCATTGTCTGAGCCAGTTGCCCTGAAGCTGACTTGGATGTTGGATCATCTGGAGACCTCTCAGGGTGTCTTCCTTGATCAAACCATATGAGCCTGGAAGCAATCCATAGGTTCTCATCCTTTGTGGAAACAAAAGCAGAACCTCTTTTCCAAAGCAATGTATCCTTAGACATAAATTTTGAAATCAAGATATCTTTAATATATATATATATATATATATATATATTGATTTAACTCAGCAGCTTTTACAATCAAATGTATTTCTGTAGTTAAAAATCCCAAAGACAATATAATCCAGACTCTCTGTGTAATATCCATCTTTGCGTGGCTTATTTTTCATATTACCTTTATTGTCTCTTTAACGACTTTATTTTTTAAAACTATTTCTTTATATAACTGTCTATTTTTTTCTTATTTAAGCCTATGTATATTTTTACATACATTGTAAACCATCTAGAGGTTTATTTTATCTGAATCTGTTTTATTGTGACTCTATTGTTTCAAACTGCAGTGGTTAGTAGTGAAATAGCAGCCTTGGCTGCTGACTTCGCCCACCTCAGATTTTTAACATGGCAGAGATAATTCACCACCAGCTCTGGGAGCCATAATGTCCATTGACTCTGAGAGGCAGTGGGACTACGCTTCTATCAAAGCAGCATGTAACCCAGAAACCTCTTTGTGTGTGTGTGTGTGTGTGTGTGTGTGTGTGTGTGTGTATCAGCAAAGGCTAAATCTATCACATAGGGTAATGTGCAATTCCTGTGCTAAATAATGACACATTGTAGGGGGATGCTTAAATTAAAACAAGATCTTTCTAAAGATGTCATATGTGGATTAAAATTGAAATGATCTGAGGTGGTAGCCACCAAGGGTGCACGGGAAAGTATCCCAGCAAAGGGTAAAACAGTGGCGGGCCTGAGTAGGAAGGTAGGGATGAATACAGCATGGCCAACAAAGTGAGAGAACTAGAGGGAGTTTAGAGGGAGGGAGAGGACAGAGGAAGTCCAGCCTTGCTGGCCATCATTTGGAGTTTTGTAAGTTCCACGTGAGTGCTTCAGTGGCTGAATCACATGTATAAGAGTTTTTCTCTGGATGATGAGTGCCTGACCATTGTGTGTGCCTCCAGATCCTGGTTCCCAACACACCCAAGATCTTCACCCTTCATACTCATAGTGCTTTGGAAGTTTTTCTTCCCGGAGCCCTATGTTCTCTGAAGGATAACCTAGTGATCATTTGTATAATCTGGCATATTATTCTCTTTTTAAATTTTATTTGTATGGTATATGTGGGTGCACACTCACATAGAGGTCAGAGAACAACTTATTGATTGGTTCTCTCTTTCCTTTACATGGGGTCAAGTTCATAGGTCATCAGGCTTGGCAGGGGATGCTTTTATCCACTGAGCCACCTTGCCACCCTGCTAACATGTTATTATAGTCTATTCTAAGTGAATAAATAACACATCATACCCATATTTCTTCACATGTAATTATCCTTCCTTTAGCTAATAGGAAGCAATAATTAAGAGCTTATGGATTGGATTGCATTGAAATTCTGTTTCTGATTTTGACTCTTTTCCTGTGTGTAGCTAATGTACTGCTTTGTGCCTCTTGAGTCTTTTAGTCTGTAAGGTGGAATGACGCATGCTGGGTGTTGCTATAGGATTAGAAGAGATGACATACATTAACTTCCAATGAGTGACTACTTTTTAAAAGCAAACAAACACTATAGAATTCTTCAACTAAAAAAAAAAAACAGACATTGGGTCTCACCCTCTTCATTTGTCTGACTTTATATTTATGCCTCCTTGAAGCTAAAAATAATGCCAGCCATCACACAGCTAGCTAATAGCAAGCCAGCTCTCCCAAGCCAATACTCTAATATGGAACAATTCGACCCTTCAGCACCTGCTGTGGCTGTGAGCTGGGGTTGTGGGAACTACATAATCATTATCTGGATCAATCACAAATGTGGTCTGATTCCTGAGGAGACAAATTGAGGTTGGAATAGTGTGTGATTTAACAAATTTTGCTCTGTAGAGCTTGGGATGTTCAGAATCATGAATTCTACTCAATTTAAGGGGAAAAGTCAATAAGAAGACGTGATTTCCATGTAGATTTCATCCAAATAGGGATTGTGATTTGCAGACAGATCAGACAAAGGAAATAAACTGGACCCAGTGTTCTAATATCCAAATCATTTCCATTCGAACCACCACACTGAGTATTTCATTAGCCAACAATACCTTTTCTCCCAGAAAGTTTAAACTACTATACAGTCCTATCTCAAGAAGACTAGACTTTACTCTTTTAAAAACCGCACTCTTGAGGGAAGTTATAAAATCTGTGCTCTGAGGAAGTATTCCCATGAGTTTACATGCATACAAGTCTGGGTACTTGAGTTGAATGATTGAGAGAAGAAAAAATTATAAAACGAACTTCTGATACTGAGCTAGTCAGTGTCTCTCCTCTCCAATGTTTTCATTACAAAGTGGAAATCCATTTACTGACTCCTCTTTCCTCACAGGAGCGTGCTAACCACAGGTAAAAATCCATTATTCACTTTGATGTTTCAAAAATATTTTTTAAAAATTGCTGTCACTGTACTTGGCCTTCCAATCTGCTGGATATATGGGATTCCTACTTTACTCTGAGGATACATACCTAGCCAAGATGAGTGTTGAAGTTTTAACACTTGCCCCCTCTCTCCCAGCCTTCAGAAAGGACAACTGGTACAGCTACTTCAATTTGCCATCTTACCCTAACATTTTAAAGCTATTTTCTTAATTGGCTTTATATTTCCTAATACTAGCCACATTTATTGCACATGAGTCTCTGTAAGGAGTAGTGTAAATTTCTTTCTTGTTTTGCCTAGAATCCTTCCCCTCCTTTCTTCCTCTGATTGTCAACCCAATTCCAGGACTTTTGATGATAGGCTGTAGGGAGTCATCTGTTCCATTTAGTGTGTGGCTCTTCAATGAGGCCATCTCAGGTCCATCCCAGGGGTCCAAGAGGCAGAGACTTGATTAACTCACCTACACTCCACTGCCACCCACAGAGAAAGTGTAATACCTGGCCATCATCATCATCATCATCATCATCATCATCATCATCATCATCGACAGTGGTTACGAACAATAAGATAATAATAACAAAAATCCTCTGTTCTGACCATTCCCCAATCTTCTGCTAGGACAGGGGTATGCAAACTATTTAAGTACATATGCAGTTTTGTTTTATCCCAAGTAACACCAGACCTTTTTCCTCTGTTAGTTCACTCAGCTCAGCAAATTCAGGGGCGCTGACTTAATCTACTTCCCATCTCCTCCACAGGTCTCTCTCTTCTTTGCATGTGCACCTCTTCCCTGCTAGTCACTGAACTGAGATTCATGACACCAACACCATCCTTGAGCTCCTGCTCGCTGGCAATGGCCACAAGTGGAATACCTGCTTCCTCAGAGTGCCACTGCTGGTTCAGTAACTTTGGGTTCTTCTTGTAGAGAAGCCCAGCCTGTATTGGGCCCGTGTCTCAAGACCCCCAGCAAGAACACCACAGAGCCAATATCCAATGCAAAACACACAGGGGTTTATTGATAACAAGCAAGCCCGGGGTTGGTCCGTGTCCAACACTGGACACAGAGGGTGGAGGAGGACAGCCCAGAGCTCTCAGGGTGAGGGGTTTTTAAAGCGGAAAAACTGCAAGCAGGGTGGTACAAGCCTTGGCATCATATGATTGGGTGAGGGTGTGTAACCTTTGAATTTACTAGTTGGGGGTTACAGTTATAATTTGGGGGCAGGCCTGAACAAGTCCCAGGCTTTGTCCTTGAGCTGCCATGGAGGCTGGCTGAACTAGCATGTTCCCATTGACCCATGCACGTAGCTCTAAGTTGGTGAGGGGTCCCAGACAGTAAACTACTGGCTGAACCTTGAGCAGTCAGAGTACATGCAGAAAGGGAGCTACTGTAAGGACTATGTCTTTTGGTTATGGCCCTCCCAGAAACTGCTTGCTCAAGTCGCAGGAAACTGAAATTGAGGCCTGATCTCTGAGAGAAGACTGAGCAGCCTGTTATGGCATCTGCTCGGTCCTTTCCCCAGCATCCCACAGCTCTGAGAAAAGCTTCAATCTCTCCTCCTGCAGCTTCTGTGCGGATGCCAGAAGCACTTGTGTCTCTGTGGTCCATATCGTTTCCTCCAAAGCCTCTAATCTTTGCTCAACAGTGGAGAAGACCACCTCTGCTCCAAAGCTGAGCCCTGTACATGGCATCTTGCATCCTTTGGGTCCAAACATGCCTGCTGGCCCATTGTTACGTACTCCAGCAAGTGTACTGTCATACTGTCCACACTTAAAGGTTCTTTCCATGCCTGGGTTGGGGTTTGTGGTAGCACTGCTTCATAGATGAACCCAGTATAGTATGTAGTTCAACCCTCAAGCAAGGCACAGGTTAAAGGAGATTTGGTGATCAGTACCACACACAGGGTGAGGTACTCAAATAACAGCTTTAGATCTTCCAAGCCCTTGAATACCCGCTTGCTTGGGGACAGTTTAGGATCCTAGAGCAGAACACCCAACCACGCTGCCAGACATAGTCTCCAAAGATGTCAGCTGCTTCGGGTACAAGCCCTTCTCTTCCATCATGTCATACTTCCTTTCCTCCTAGGATACTTATCCAGCTTGTCCACCAAGGAGCAGATGGTACGGAACTTGCTATCAGGAACACCACAGATGGTATACATTTCACCCAGGATGCACAGATCATTTACCTTGACCAGGAAGTTGCCTATCTGAAGTGAACTCGGGATCTCACACATGATCTTTAAGCATTCTGAATCAGGACTCAGAGAGTCAAACTGACGAGCAATGTCAAAATTACACTGGTAGAGTTCATCATAATGGCCTTGGGTCATTTTTTATCAGTTATAAAAAATGGGTTAATGTTTATCAGTTTATTCATGCCAAATATGGAGCAAAAGAGATAGTGAGGTCATGAGAAAAGGACAGCAGCTGTTCCTTCAGGTCACAGATAAGCTTGGCATCATCTCTGCACTTTCCAATCAGTGCTCCCCTTAGTTCAGACATGGGTATATCAGTCCAACGTGATGTTGAAGCAGTGGGTGGAGGCATCAAACGCCATCTTCCATAGACTCTAGTCTCCTATACACTTGGGGGTTTTGGGTACACACTTGTGATTTCATCATGGCCCACCCGGGCCTTCAGTTTGACGAATTTGGCCACCTCCTTCTCTATCTGCTTGGCAATGGCTCTCTGCTGCTTGAGGCCGTGCACATGCTCTCCCTGAGGTCACACAAGCTCCTCCAGCCCAGCATGATCTGCTATCCTGGCTGCTACCCGGAACTGACTGCCGTCAAAACCAGCCTTGGTAGACTCACAGTTGCCTTTATTAATGACAAGAATTCAGTCTTTCTAACCCTGTGCTATCAGAGCCCATTTTTTTCTTCTTTTTTTTTTTTAGTTTTTATTAATTATGTATACAGTATTCTGCCCACATGGAAGCCTGCAGGCCAGAAGAGGGCATCAGATCTCATTATAGATGGTTGTGAGCCACCATGTGGCTGCTGGGAATTGAACTCAGGACCCCTGGAAGAGTGGCCAGTGCTCTTAACCACTGAGCCATCTCTCCAGCCCCTCAGAGCCCCATTTTTATCTTCTCCCAATGCTCTTGTCAGTTTCCCAAGAGAAGAGGAATGAACTCCAATTTATTCACCCACTGTTACCTGATAATAATACTGCATTTCTGGTGCATACTCTAATATACACCAGGCTTAAAACAACTGAACAGCATGTTTGAGATAAATACGTTCTAGCCATTGCCTTGTCCGTGGCTATGTATGCAAGGCTGTTGTATAAGCCAGGGAAATGAAAGGGAATGCTGGTTGTTTCAGTTCCTAGGCCCAAGAGTCTTAAACAGAAGACAAGTAAGTATTCTATCTGAATCAAATAAGAAATGGATTAGCATGTGGCAGGGCTTAACCATGTGGTGAGCCACGGTGCCTGTGCTGTCCTCCGTCATTCCCCTGAGCTTTGGTAAGCATCTAAAAACACTACCACAGCAAATGGTACAGTTACACATAAGGAACACTTGGGAGATTTGGACAGTCATCAGCTGCCACTAAGAACACGAATCCTCAGCTGTTGCCCTTTCCGCCCTCACAAGTCGGTGTCACATAGCCCCATATGTGGGTCCATAGAGAAATTCCACTTTAATTCTGATTACCATATTTAACTCAATCAGCATTATAATTTCTAAAGGCCTCTAAATTACTTTTCCACAAGTGATTTCTGTGTGTGACTAATGATACATAAATGACAAACATACACATTTGTTCAATAGTACTATTTTTAGAATGTTTATTACATGATAATATACAGATATACAAAGACAATTTACCAAGTGGGAAGGAAATTATGTACTTCTTTCTCTCTCCCGTCCTTCCTCTTTCCTTTCTTTTTGCTAAGTTTTAGGTTGAATTATTCCATATTTGTTTTACTTCTTAAAAAAATATAATGAAACATTTTTACTTGAGGATATATCAACAAACGGTAAGAATAAAATTCAGGGGGTTCCCATGTGTCTCATTGTTTCCTCCAGGGAGAACACCTTACATTAGTAGGTTCCCTTGGGAGTTTTGAGCACACACTTCTACTTGACTTCATCATGGCCCAGCTGTGCCTTGTGTTGCTATAATGTATTATTCTCTGTGTTTTTGTGTACTTTGGGGGAATATTATTTTAAGGTTTGTTACTTTTGTTTATGTTGCATTTGTTTAACTCTGTAAAGCTGTATTACTGTGCTTGTCTAAAATACCTGCTGGTCTAATAAAGAGCTGAATGGCCAGAATGGCCAATGGCGAGGCAGGAGAAAGGATAGGTGGGGCTGTCAGGCAGGGAGAAGAAATAGAAGGAGAAATCTGGGAGAAGAAGAAAGAAAGAGCAGAAGAACAAGGAGAGGAGGATGCCAGCCACCCAGCTACATAGCCAGACACGGAATAAGAAATAATGAAAGGTATACAGAAATAGAGATAGGTAAAAGCCCAAAGGCAAAAGGTAGATGGACTAATTTAAGTTAAGAAAAGCTGGCAAGAAACAAGCCAAGCTAAGGCCAGGCATTTATAATTAAGAATAAGCCTCCATGCACGATTTATTTGGGAGCTGGGTGGTGGGCCCCCCAAAAGAGCAAAAACAACATCAATAGTGTATAATGCACATTTGTGGGCACAGTTTGTATGCAGATGTCAGAGGACAGCTGTGTGGAGTTTGTTCTCTTCTTTCGTAACTCAGATTCTGGGGATGGGATGCAGGTCATCAGGCTTGCTCAGCAAATACTAACCAGTGAACAATCCTACGGGCCCTATAAATAGTTATCAGCAGAACACATGTATTACATGTGTTACTATCAACAAGACAATATTGGTACATCGTTTTTAGCTAATGTCTCCTTTATCCCAGCACCCTAAATAAGATCAGATGACTTCATCCTATTTCATTATGTCTCTCTAGGCTGACAGTTTCTCAGCCTTTCCCTACTTTTGGTAACATTGAAAATTTAAAGGCGTTCTTATCAACTATTTGTAGACTACCCCTCAGTTTCAGTCTGATTCATAGATTCATAAACTGGGTTATGGACTTGGGGTGCTCAAGTAATACTTCAGCTACATGGTCAAGCCTAGTATAAACAGTGAAGAGAGGGTGTCAGATACCTTTCACTTCATAAAAGTCACTCATTATCTGGGATTTCAAGAAGAAAAACTCATACCAGCACATTATTCTCTATGAATCCACAAATCTGTGAGATAAAATAAAGGGACTTGGGTATCTAGCAATCACAAGACATTCCCTTGATATAAAAATATGGTCTCCCTGTTTCCAGTTTTGAGTATTCGAGACTTTAGTGCAGAAATTGTCACTATTTGTTGCCATTACTAATGTCAAACAATTTGGGTGAGTTAATAGAACATCAAGATTACATATATTTGTTGTTTCTGTTTTTCATCTAAATATAAAAAAATCCATTTTTTTTTCTTGGAAAATGTAAAACTCCCTTGCCCTTCATCCCTTTCAAGATTGTAAAGGCTTTCTGCATGCAAAGCAAAGTGTTAATATAGGCCTTGGAATTAATAAAATAATTCAAAGAGCATATTCATTGAAGAAAATCCCAAGAAAAACTAACCAGCGGACAATTCTATTTTATTTATAAAAATGGTTATTCTAATATAAACAGCACTGTTTTAATTATATCTTAGTTATTTATAAGCCATATACTTAGTCTAAAAAGTATTCAGATTCTTATGACTGACTTGTATGTAAGAAAAGAGTATCAAAGTCTTAATTTAGGTGATGCAGAGTCTATGGTAGGAAGCACACATCTGGGAGGGAACTGTTAGAAAATACAGTGCCTGTGTTAGGGAACTGTTGTCAGAGTCTATCCAGGGGGTAGGTGTGTTTTGGGTATAAGGTCCATCTCCTAATAACCAATGAGTAGAGAAGTAAATCTCACAATGACCACGTGTATTCTAGGTTTAAAATTGCACATCAGTGTAAGCACATAGTGCCTTTACACACAATCCAGACACACTCACACATACAAATAAAATTGTATGACTAGGCCAGTTGGTAGTGTTACACACCTTTAAATCCAGCACTCGGGAAGCAGGGGCAGGCGGATATCTGTGAGTTCAAGGTCAGCCTGGTCTACAGAGAGAGTTCCAGGACAGCCAGGGCTACACAGAGAAACCCTGTCTTGAAAAAACAAAAATAACAACAATAACAACAAAATTAAGTTATAGCTAATATCTCTTAAATCACACATCAAATAAAGCCTGAAACAAAAATTTTGCAGCAAATCATGTCTGCATAATTATTACTTTAAACCTGCATCACCAAAAAGAAAAAATGTTTTTTTTTAGAAAGGTAGGCATAAGGTAACAACGTTAGCGAAAAATGAAAATTTGAAAAAAAGTTAAACATTATTTGACTATAAAATTTGTACTCAAAAATATAATTAAGGTCAGGCTTGAAAGAAAAAATTCTCCTGAAGCCAGAAAGATGAGCACTGAGTAATCTTACATATGAATACAAAATACATTGATCTCAGCTAGATGTGGTTTATACGTGGTTATCATCCCAATAGTGAGCAAGTGGATCACTGCAATTTCAATGCCAACCTGACACACACAAAGAGAGACAGACAGACAGACAGAGGCAGACACAGAGAGAGGATGTGATTAAAGTTGAGTGTTGAAGGTTACCAGTGGCTGGGGAGAGTAGCAGGGAGGTAGGGATAGATGAAGGTTGAGCAATGGACTGTATTGGCGTTATGGAGTATCAGAAGCCCTAGTGTGTGGGTACATATAGAATGACAACCACAGATAGTTACTGTGTGTTCAGAACTCTTTGAACTAAAAGGAGGAATATTTTCACCATAAGGAAGTGATGAAAGTTTAAACAATAAATCTGTTTAACCCATTTGCACAGTGTAGATATATATGGAAACAATACCTGGTACCTCCTCGTTCATGAACACGGGTTTTTGTTTTGTTTTGTTTTGTTTTTGTTAGTTTAAAAATAATTTAGTTTAGCATGATTTAGAAAGTGTTTGTCCTGAGCTAACAGTGTAGTTCAGTGGTAGAAGGCTTGCCTAGAGTGCACAAGCATTTCTAGCACTGAAAAATAAAAATTAATTAATTAATTAAAGCCTTTCCTGAGCAAGACGATTCAGTAAATCAAGCCAATACATGAGCTGAGGAGACCAATTGGTGGCAGATCAGTTGTAAACAGGTGAATTGTTGATATTTTGAGAGTCTCAATCTCTGTTGTTACAATGTATGTTACAATTTATTAGTCCAAAAAAAATTACTGTCTTTAACTACAACTATATATAATAATAACAATATATATAATGCATCTATATACACACATATATGTATGTATACATAATGGATTCTTATGTGGAATATGACCAAGTTCACTTAAAAACCCCAACTTTCTACTATTTTGTTTTCCTGATAACTATTTGCAGGGCCAGTGAGATTGTTCGGTGATTAGTGTTTATTGCACAAGCCTGATGACCTGAGGTCCACTCCCAGAATCCACATTAATGTGGAAAGAAGACAGCCAACTCCACAGAGTCATCCTCTGACATCCACATGCAATCTATGCCCACAAAACCACACGCACACACACCACCACCACCACCACCACCAACAACAACAATAATAACAAAATTTTATGTACTCATTAATTAAATGTCAGACAAGTTAAACAACAAAAGTGAGGCTGACACTGGACAATAATATAACTGTGACATCCTCTCTGGTAGAATTTGTCACGTAGAGACTTATATCCATTGGTTTTCATACGTTTCTTTTTTTGTTTGTTTGTTTTTGAGATAGGATCTCACTATGTAGCTCAGGCAGTCATGGAACACACTATGTAAACCAGACTAGCCTTGAATTTTAAACCAGACTAGCCTTGAATTTACAGAGATCTGCCTGCCTCTGCCTCCCCGGGGTACTGGGATTAAGGAGATATACATAATATATATATTAATACACCCGATTTGGGTTTTCATATATTATTCAATATGAGTCTAGCCTTGCACACTGGAAGCCAAGAACAAAAATAAGAAATAGCAAATATCAAGTTGCCAGCAAAACATGCACAGTGTTGATAATTAAAGACCTTTTCTTTATTTATTTACCTAAAAATCTATTGGTCCCTCTGACATGGAAGTAAGATTCGGGTAACAAATAATTCCATTTTATGTCACTTAGAAAGCGAAGGGGCTAAATGCATACTTAGGCTGAAACTATTTTACTATCATCCTTTCATTAAATTATACAGAAAAAAATAAAGCTATAGGAATAATTTTAAAATTATTTTTCTTTGGGTCAGAGACACAGACACAGACGGAGACGGAGACTGTACTCCTTAGAAAGGAAACCACTTTAAGACTTGATAGACTTTCCTTATACGTCTGCTTTTTATTTTTAAACACTACCAGTGACCTCTTTGCTGACCAACATTTTCTTGCACATCATGGCCAAGGAGGGAGGGGCAGGAGGGAAGAAGCTGGGTGAAAGTTGGTGATGGCCTGTGCCAAAATTCCAAGTTGAAATTGAATCCGGTAAAGTTTCTTAGGACGGAAAAAAAAAAAAAAAAGATTTACAGCTTCAACAGAACTGTAATTCTACCAAGAAAAAGGTATGTCCATCTGCTGTCCCCAAACCAACTATGACCGGCTCTGTCATGCTTCTTTTTCCTTTATATATGGAGGTGGAGAAAGAAAAAAAAAAAAAAAAAAGCAAGAGGCGTTCAAAAAACTTGAGGAAGCCCTGACCCTTTAGATTCCATTTATAGTCTGAGCCGGAATGCCACCCCCCTGGACAAGTGAATCGTCCAATCCAGCAGCGTGTGTCAAGGTTCTGTTAGGCACTAAGTGAAATATATATGCATGCCCTTATACCATTCAACACTCTGGGTCCAACCTCCAGACGCTGGGCTGTGGGTCAAGCCAGCCACCTCTGCTCTTCCAAGTGTCACTCTGACAGGTTCTTCCGGAGGAGAGCTTTCTTTTGTTAACCCATCCTTTTCATCCAAATGGCACCAAAGAAAGACGTGAAGAAGCCTGCTGCTGCCCCTGCCCCAGCCCCGGCCCCGGCCCCCGCCCCAGCCAAACCTAAAGAAGAAAAAATCGACCTGTCTGCTATTAAGGTAACTAAACAGGTGAATCGTTTTGGTCACTGAAACATCTTTCAACACTAAGGAACTGAAGGAATTTGAGTGAAGAGGTATATTTTTTCATTGAAAAGGAACGGCATTACTCAGTGAACTGGTGTGTTTTAGAAGCCAGGGATCCTGCTTAATAACATGGGCTGCGGCATAAAATTCCAGTGACGTTATTAAGACTGTGTACTACAAGTGAGGTTTGTGCTCTCCCTCTTTTCTCGTGGTTCAATCTTTGCTGATTCTGTTTTCCATTTCCCCCTAGTTTGTCAAAAGTGCAGAAATATGCCCATGTATAGGTTTTGCATTTACAGATATTTAAAGAGTGCACTTTTTAAATTAAAATCTCCGTGGAAATTGGATCCCTAACTCTAAAACGACATCATAAAAAAAGTTGAAGACAGCTGATGAACCAGTTGTCTTGGACACATCTATTTCACAGCTGTTTCATTTCATCCGAGAATTTTTTTTTTCAATTCAAGTTAATTCCCTCTTCAACTTTGCTTAATAAAATTTCATATAACACTCAGTGAGATCTCAGTGCAGAAAACCAGGCACTCAGGTGCTTCAGTGACTATAACTGTCATCATGTTTATTTATGCACTGCATTTAATTCAGAATGTGTGTGTTCCTTCTAAACGAAACTAACAGGTGTATATTACATACCTATATAATATATATTTATATATCCGGTCATTTCTATAACTGTTAGTGTGTGCTGAGCCTTTTACATACTGATCTTGAGCTAAGGAGAATGGGGTTGATTTTGGGGTGAACGCTTTTCTGTGAACCAAGTTTTCAGCTTCAGAGGAGATGATCTGTTTTTGGAAGATGACGAATGAGCGTGTCCCTGTTATCTCTGAGCGACACATCAGATAGGTACCTTCTCCTCATTAACTGGGCTCAGATGGGGTCCTTGAGGCAGGTTGAAAGCCTTCATCTAAGGAACCCAGCCTTATATGGAAAAGTACAGAGTCAAAGTGCTTATGAGGTGATCCTTCCATCCAAGCCAAGGATTCTCTGTGTAGTACATCTGACGTTTCAAGCTTAACACTGTAGAAGAAAGTTACAATGCATTCCACACACAAGCACTCAACTGACTCTCTTAATGCAATAGTGGAGCTTTAAAAAAAAAAAAACTAAAATAATATTGAATCAGAACTCACATGGGTTTATGCGGTGAAATCAAATATACTCATAATTTTTGTAACATTCCCACTAAATATGAAATGAGACATGTTCCAAAGGGGGCAAGCATGTTATCACAAATGTTTAATCTTTATCTGTACCTGAAGTTAGATTTGAAAAGACTTGGTCATAGGATGTAGCATTATTAATGAATGTCCATTTAGGAAAAATGCACGTTGGATCTTCCAAAAATGGTTTTTCTTTTATTTTGAGGACAAGATGCATATAGTTAGTTCATTTAAAAAGAAACCAGATCGCCGGGCGGTGGTGGCGCACGCCTTTAATCCCAGCACTCGGGAGGCAGAGCAAGGCGGATCTCTGTGAGTTCGAGGCCAGCCTGGTCTCCCAAGTGAGTTCCAGGAAAGGCGCAAAGCTACACAGAGAAACCCTGTCTCGAAAAACCAAAAAAAAAAAAAAAAAAAAAGAAACCAGATCTTTCATCTCCAGCCATCACAGTCCATGTCTTTATAGATGCATGCTGACTGCAGCATGCAAATGTGATTACAGCCGCCCAGGACTTCCTGATTCTCTTCAATGGCTGTAGAATTATAAAACAGGCCACTCTTTTTTACATTTATTGTGATTTATGAGACAGTATCATCCTTGTTTCTCAGATAAGCTTCTGGAAGGAAAGAAAATGTGTCTTCTTACAAAAAAACAGAAGTGTCCCACTAATGAAAACAGACTTTACTTTTCTCTCCAGAGAAATCACATATCAAAAAGTAAACGAACAAACTTCTGTTAACATCAGCTTTTTTTTTAATCCAGAAATCAAGCCAATCACTTGTTCCAGCCAGCAGAGAAGTAGCACTTCTCTGCTTCTCTGCTCTAGCCTTCTATCCTTGTATTAAATTAATGCTGGTGTGAGCAAGAAAAACTGAGGAGGTCCTGAGTGGTAGGAATGCAATACGCCCCACGATCAGCTTTTCAATGCAGAACGAGAGACGAAATAGACTTTGAGAAAGAACACATATCAAAAAAACAGAAGCCAAATGAATCTGAAGACATGGAAGGAACATTAACCTTTTGTTTCCTTCAGAAGGACCATCCACGGAACGGGGCAGTAAGGAAGAAAATGAAACTGTCTCATTTCTGCAAAGGAATGTAAATTCCTTCCATGATTCTTTTTTCCCCTCATCAATATGAAATCAGTACAAATTTGAGAGTGTTTTAGCAAAGCCAGAGAATATGATGCAACTGGGGAGCTTTACAAAATTTAACTTCATCCCAGTAAGTAACAGGGCTAATTAGAAAATATATTACAGCATTTCCTATTGTGATGCTTTTAATTACTTGATGTTTCTAGATATATTTTCTCATATAAGTTATAACCTTTTTTCAAGCAGAGAAAAGGAACATATCTATATACATATTCATTAACTTTCTGAAAACTCTATAAAGAACAAAACTTAATTGGATTGTAAGGCTTATTTCATAAATCCTGTAAGATTAGAAAGCTAACTATCCTTTAAACTGTGGGTAATGCTGAAGTTTATATATAGGAAACAATAATTAAATTCATTCCTCAATACTTTTCCCAACTAAGACCATGATCTGTTGTAAAATATACCACATTTAATAGCTACATACTCGACTCACCATAAACTCTGAACAATCTTGGATATTTTTGATTAGTTTGCTTAAATGTGCTTTTCCAATTTGATTTCCTGGTTGGCTAGTTATTTATTTAGAATGCTTCTTCAGTTGTCCTGATATAATCTTTGAAAGTCTCTGAGCAAATGCCTACCCAATGTCCTATGTCCATACACATTTTTGTGAGTGACATTTTCACAAAGTTCCACTAGCATTTGAACACTAATATTACTGTTCTTGGTAGTTCTCAGCTCTCTCTAGAGAGCTGATATTTCCAGCGACAAATCCCAGGTCTAGAATAATACTGCCTCCCAGAATCACATTTATAGGAATTAAAGCCTACCATTATGATTATGGGTGCACATAAAGGAGTGAATATTAGTTGCAACCAAGCAAAATGGTGAAAGTAAACAAGTAATGAGATGACCACGTGCCTGGATTTTAAGATATCTTTAATATGAAAGTGAATTTTTTTTTTGCATGGTGCATGCGTTGGCTGATAAGCCGGGTTTGCTGTGAGTGAAGACCTTCATCATATCTTGCAATGTGTTACTTAAATTTTAATTTGCATTGTATTCATGCCACACTCTGGTCACTCCTGACTGGATATTGCAGGCAATATTACAAAATGAGTAGTGGTAAAGAACGCATTGACAGAAACTCTACCAAATAACACATCTCCAAACAATAACTAAGCACAGACTTTGAAAGACTTAAATGTTCAATGTAGAGAGTAACTTGTCTACCATTCCCAAATATGTATATGTATATGTATATATATATATATATATATATATATATATATATATATCTGAATGTTTGGTGAAGGAACATTGTATATTGTGTACGAGGTCCAAGGTGTAGATTTATTTTGGCTCAGACATGAGAACTTGTTTGGGATCACCTATATTTGTGATCATCTCATTTGTAACAAGGCTAAAATAAACCCAATCCCATTAAAAGAATTTCTGGGAATGTTTGAAGCCAGGCTCCATAAAAAGACTGAAAATTATAAACCTCACTATAATAATAGCACCCAACATCCACTGTGAATTTATCCTGGATTGTTTTCACATTTAGCCTTTTCAACTTTACAGAGATTGTTTTTGTTTCTGTTTTTTGTTTGCTTGTTTGTTTTGTTTTGTTTTGTTTTGTTTTGTTTTCAAGACAGGGTTTCTCTGTGTAGTTTTGGTGCCTGTCCTGGATCTCCCTCTGTACACCAGGCTGGCCTCAAACTCACAAAGATCCTCCTGGCTCTGGAGGATCTGGAATTAAAGGTGTGGACCACCACCGCTGTTTTTAATCCTCTTTTTCCCAAGGAGGAAACTGAATTCACATGAGGCCCATCACCAAACAACTAGTTAAGTGGCGATGGTGAGACTTAACCAGTAGATGAAATCCACAGTCAACTGTGTTAAACATTCAGCTACCTCTGGTTTCTAAAAATTAAGCTGCTGTCTCTTTGGTTAGAACACAACCAAGAGCTGTTCTGTATTACACTGCACTGTCCTCTGCAGCCAGGAGAGGGAGTGAGAGGCCCGCTGCAGGGTGAGTTCTGCAAGACTTTGACCTTGGCAGTTCTGAGGGTTCTGTTTCTCAAAACTTCCCTTACCCTCCCTTACACCTGTTGTTGGGGAGTTACACATTCTGTTTTATAGATAGAAGATGGAATTTTAGGCACTTCAAAGGAGTCTTATTCCCTTTGTCCCAACTCCCTGTAAAAATTTATAAATAGGAATGGATATAAAAATACTTGTGCAACGAAATGTTAAATTTTAAGATACTTGTGGTTTTGTCTTACTAAATAAACCCTCAGACATACCAAATCTAATCTTTAAATCTATCATCATCAGGCTAATCTCCTGAGAAGAGACCTCTATTTGCTTGTAAATAAACACACTAATTTAATTAGCATTCTTTGGAGTGATAAGCAGAAATAGCAATGTCACAGATATGATGTGGTTAAGTATTAACTTTAATATCATTAGGGAAAAGCATGAGACAAATACACACAGTCAGTCTCTAATTAAAAATAAAATGAGTGAAAACAATATATCCGGGGGGGGGGGGAGAGCAACAACTATTTAAGCGTATGAGTCAGGGTCCACAATGTCTTTCATCTTTTATGTGTCTCTACTGTGACAGAAGAAAACAGGTGAAGGGAGAAGAAGCCTTGAAGGGCATTTTTGTAACTCTCTCCACGGTGACATTCTGAAGTGTACGTAACCGGGCAATGTCTTTACAATGTAAAATGCAACTTGCAAAAGAAGAGATGTATTCACCAACTACAAGCAAAACCGCTTTTCATTTAAAGATAGTTAAATCTGTGCAAGAGAAGGAGATCATAAAGTAACAGTGCCAAATTTAGCCCTTGACATTTCAGCACTGCAGATGAAGCCCCTGGCAAGTTGTCTTAGAAGCCATTCCATAATTACACAGCATTGAGCACCTTCTGACTCATGGAAATTGTGGAAAGGATTATATTTAGTCTGCTGAGACTGTACTTTCTTCTCTTCGGACTGAAACAGTTCTTGTATGAAAATAGGATATTATATAGTTTACGTCTTCGTCAACATTTCCTCTTTGTTTTTCACCCCAGACCAGAATCGTGACAGCAAAACCTGCAAGATAAAAGTATCAGTGGCTTCAGAATACACTAGTTATATTTTAAATTAGGTGGGTGATAAATCCAACTGTTGTAGTCAGAAATTAATACTAGTGACTTGAAGTTGGAGGCAGGGAGCTTTCCCTAGGTCAGACATTTTTCCTTCCGTCCTTGTGAGTGAGCTGTTCCTTAACTACCAGGCACCCAACAGTATATTAGCTCCTGTTCATAAAAAATCCAGTCAACTTGAGTGCACTGATGTGAAATTATATTTTGATAAATTTTTCTTTATTGCAAAGACTGTAAAATAATTATCAGTTGAGTTTTCAGATATCCTGTCTTTTTCCATAAAGTAAGTTGACTAATTAAAGGATGGAAAATTCAAAACATATTAGACCCATAAGCAAACCAAGAAATCATATATTCAGGAAAAATCATCTAGGGATGTTATTTAAATGAAAATACACAGGATTTGCCATGACAGCCAGAATAAGATTCCCATTCTAATTCTCCATGTACCATCAAAGTCTCTAGAAGAGTATTCAGTATTTATTTATGACAGTTGTCCCAAAAGAAATTTCTATTCCAGACAAACGGGAAAAACAATAATAATTTCTTAGCATGTACAATATTTTTTTCAAATGCTTACATTATAAAACTTAAAAAGTGAAAGAACAAAAACACATTTTCAATTTTTAAGAAATTACATATAAATAAGTAAATGAACAAAGGAAACGTGCAGCTCACGAGAAAATTTAAATTTATTTCTCCATTTTATTAGCTATGAAAAAGCAGGAGAAAAAACTGGAAAGGAGCAGACTTGGATCCCATTTTGAAACTTGTATCAAAATTCACTTAGGTCTCTCCTGGTTCCTACAGATCTGAACTGAGCTATTTTTAATCGCACGGGTTTTGTGCTTAGATGACAGAATTCAGATGACCAGTCTTAGACTGCTGAGCATAGCCTTACCAGGTTAGTCTCATTTCGAACCAATGAATCCAATCCAACCATCTAATAGCTCTTATATCAGAGAGCCTGGACTGGTACCATGTCCTCATTGCTCTAACTTTCCCTGTTTATATAATATTTTAATAAGCATCCTAAATACATTTTGTTGGGCTCAGAATTCTAAGGAGAGAATTTCTTTCCTTTGACCTTAAGTAACTTATCATGAGACACAACATCCTAAGGGTTTCAAACATTATTTCTAATGGCCTTTTATGGTAGATTTTAAAAACTCTGTAAGAGAAATTAGTTTATTTTTTTTCTTAAAGGTTTACACAGTCTAACTCTGATTTCTCTGCCAGGCAAGAAGGCAGGGAATATCCAACAATATTCTCTTGACTGAAAACCGTCTCTGGTTACAGCAGCTTCTTTTCTTAGTTCCAGCCATTGGCATCTGTCCATCCCCTGAAATAAGGAGATCTTTGATGGTCGTCATAGTCCACGTTCCTTCCCGGGGCGTTTCCCTTAGTATTCAACACCATACATTCTCCACATTGCCTTTAATTACAGTTCTTCTTCTTTTGAGATACCAAAATTTAACATATATCAATTCCATATTTTGTTTAACCGTAATGGTAATACTTTTTTCCTATAAAGCAATTCCTTCTAGATGCCAGAAAATTTATCTTTCATCAGTGAACCAAACCTGATGATGACTAGCTGAAAGACAATTCTCAAAGTGAAAGCGTCTGTCACCAGAGCAGTAAAAATTCTTCTTAGTGGCAGGTGTCTTACAGACTGCTATTTACCTAAACTCAACACCAAATGTGAATGGATGAGCTATCGCAATGTGAAATGTGGCCTTTTACCAACCATGTGAGATGAAGACATAGGATAGGAGAATGAAGATGTCTTTAAAAAGAAATTGAAGGTTGACAGATTAGAACTCTGGACCATAAGCATTCATATAAAATCTAAAGGAAAATGCTAGGAATATAAATATTAAATGAGCATGCCTACTATATGCTGGGCAGTTGAGGGCGCTGAAGATGCAGAGAATATACATAATTTCTCTGGAATGTAAACTTTTTTAAAATAACAGATAAAATTTGATGAAATATACTCTAGAGGAAAAACTTAAAGTTTGAAAGAGGAACTTGGGCTTACAGCCATACCACCCTGAATGCACCGGAGAGTTCAGTGTATTAGCACTCTAATGGCTTTAATTGAATGAAAATTGATTACGTATCTAGTAGGGGAGGTACCTGTAGAGCTGTGATAGACAAGACCCTAAGTACAAGGCAAAGTCACTGTTCTAGAGAGAGATGCTGTGCTAAAACACATCCAGGTCCACATCAGAAACAAACGATGGATGGGCTTTCAGCATCGGCCTGGGCTTCCCAGCAGATGAAACAAGAAGGCTGACTAGCTTGCAACGGGGAAAAAGGAGCCAGGTGCACCCTGGAAAGGACATGTTCTTTGAAGAAGAGGAATTCTTATGAAGGCTGGAGGAATGTTTACTATGCAAAGAGGAGAGAACAGTGGGTTACATGCCAGACAGAAAAGACTTAAACTTTGAAACACACCAGATGATGAACTCTCAGACTGAGGTCCAAAGCAAATGGGTATGTGATCAGATCAAGCATTTGCTCAAACAGCTGATGGTATTCCTATTGTAACAAGGAGAGGAGGCAAGAAGGAGTGTACCATCCTAACAGTGGACAGACAGGGTTGCATTTCCCATTTACTCTTGAGCACATAACCTAGATCTAAGAGTCTATAGACTTAGCTATAGTTTTCTCTTTCTTGTGTCAATTGATATGTTTAAGTTTATATTTTGATTTTCAGTAGGCTAAAAAAAATCTAGACTTTGTTTTGTGGATATGATAAAGATACGGAGAAAAACTAGAATGGAATAATTTAATAGTTTCTTACCACCCTAAAGCTTCTATTTTAATAGTAACAACAAACATTTATTATCTATGTGGTTAAGAATAGCTTGTTCACAGCATAAATTCAAGTTTTGTGCTGACTTTTCAGTTTACTCACAAGCTTTTATGCAAATTAATCAGGTTTCATATGTCTGCAAGGCCACATTTTTCTACCTGAAAAAAAGTGAAATGTGAAAATTATCATTATGGGCAATTAGGCAACTTCAATGTAATATTTATAGTTACTAGCTTCACTAAAGTTGTATACTATTCTCAATAATAATAACTAGAAATTTCAATTTTAATAGGACAAATACATAAATATAATTGCATCAAATTTAATGGGACAAATACATAAATACAATTACATCAAATTTAATGGGACAAATACAAAAATACAATTACAAAATTGAGAAAGAGGATTAAAAAGTATGTTCTTTCTATAAGAACTTTAACTTAGACACTGAAAATTATAAGATTCTAAGTTACACAATTATTAAAGATTATAAATTTCCAATTTTAATACTCTCCTTCATTTTACTTTTAATGATTCAAAGCATCTTTAATTTCTCTGTTAGCTATCATTCCCCAATAACCTTTTAAAATATCAGTTTCTTTATGAAGACCTGTTTACCCAGGTACTACTAACTTAAAAATTATCATTCTTCATTTGGAGACTCAAGATCCTGTAAGATTTTTTTCACAACTTGTAAACTTTGGGCTGAAAGCGATATCTATTTTTTAATATTTTGATTGGCATCTAATAATTATTTTGATTGGCATCTAATAAATATTATTATTAACACCTAATAATTACACAGAACAAAGAGTATCATCATGATATTTTCATACAAGCACATAATTATGTATTTTGAAGAAGACGTATATATTTAGCTATTTATTTCTTCTGGAATAGTAAGAGGGTATGTTCAAAATATCCATCTTCCCAGTGACACACTTCATGATTTTTATGGATAGCTTCCTTAAGGACAGTTGTAGAAGTCCCAATTCATCTTATACCTAGTTCATTTCTTTGAGCTACTTGAAATGTGTACAGAATGAAAACCATTGTGTCTGAACTCCAGTGAACACTCTAAAGTGGTCATCTCCCCAAAGTCATCCCAGCATTCCCTGTTTTCAGAGAAGCTGCTATAAAAGCGCATTGCTGGCCAAGTCCCTTAAACACCTTTAAAATGTCTAAGTACTATTTTGCATTGCATGAGCCTGAATAACTTTAGGTTATTTTACTCTCGGTCTGCAGACTGAGCCCCAAAGCATTGAACAAGGCAGCTTGGTTTTAGTAAGAACTTAGCAACAAAAAAATAAAACAAAATTGATGTGTCAGTTTTCTTGCTTGCTAAGAATTTCAGAAAATAAAAATACATAGTCTCCATAATAAAGAAAACAGGCAAGGTAGGACATACCCAAATCTAATATCAGAGACAAAAAAAGGCAGGAAGTGGAGTAACTCCAAGCTACTTCTTGCTTAGATTATTCTCCTGAATAATCTTGCTTGCAAAAGCATACTCTTTAATGGATACGTGAGACCCTGACCAGATTGCCATGTGGATGTATCCTGAAGAATCCAAAGAACTCTACAGAGCACACAATGCCTTTTCAAGTCCTCAGAATTTTACCATAAGAGAGAGAGTTTTGGAGAGTGTTCTTTCGATTTGAAACCTCAACCCAGTTTCATCTAAGAAGTTCCACACTTGCTGACTAGACACTTGCAAGGTCCATAATTATACAACAGAAGCCCGGGCCCTGGAGGAATCCTGAGTTTTCCATGAGCAAAGAAGAAACGTCTTAAAGGAAGACGTGGCAGGGAACATCTCAGAGGCACAGACCATAAAAGTACTGACAGGCTTCAGTCTCACCAGGGCTGTTCACTTGTAGATCCTGGGTTCCTAAAAATAGCCCGAGGGTACGTGTCCCTCTCTCTCTTTGCCCTAAGAAAGCTAAAGAACTCCTCCAGGAGGAGTGGCAACTGTCCTGTGAAATCCGATGCTAGATATGAGGTCAGGTGGACCAGAAATAAAAGGAAGCCACTGAGAAGGGAGACTCCACTCAGGGATCGGAGCTGCCTTCAGCTTACTCCTCAGCCCCACCGCTGTGTTGCAGCCCAGAACTCCATCATGGTGGGTTCTACAAGAAAACGATATGTCCTTATACAAGGATACAGTTGGGCAACAGGAGCTTACTGAGAAGACAGGCAGACAAGGAATAGAATGGAGGGGAGAACCTGCTTAGTATAAGGATTGGGAAACCTAATACTGGTTTCAATGATCTATGATGAAGATAGAAGAAATTACTTCCAACTATTGCACCAGATTGGGAAACAAAAATATGCATCTTCCTCCCCAGAGCAGTCCTTCAGCAGCTTTTGCTATTTCACGTAAGATTCATCTAAATTTAGAAGGAAAAAAAAAGTGCAACTATAGTGAAATAGCATGCTTTAAAAATAGAATTCAATGATAACTGATAGCTAAAATTAAGCAAATTGCATCTGATTTCTTCAATTTCGTATACTAGTACAAAAATATGTTAATTTAACAGAAGGACCTAAGGTGGTTTTTTTAATACCATTTTATTTGCAGTTTTAAATGTATACCTTATCAGATGTATGCTACATGTAGACCACTATGGCATTCTAGAAAGTGTTCAATTTAGCATTTTTTTAGTATCTTTACATCATTTAGATATTGAGAAAAGATTTCCTAATTATCTTTTGCAGTAGATTTTACGCTCCTAGGTTCAAAATTGCCCCCACACACCCTTCCTGTGCTGAGACCCCTACATGGTTTCCTAAAGGTCTCAGAGCAGAGAGCACTCACTCTGTCAATGCATTTGAAAGTTCTTTCTCTCTCTCTCTCTTGCCATGCAGTCCTTCAGTGCTGACCAGATTGCCGGTAAGTGATTTGAGCTTCTCTACCGAAGGCAGAACTCTGCCTGCCTCGAAATGTCACTTAACTCCACAGCATGCTCCTTTGTGGCTCACACTGTTCGCGTCCATGCCATGCCCGAGCTCAGAAAACTGGGCTGACTTCTGGAGCTCACTTTGAAGAGCACTCAGGGAATGAGCTGGACGCACTTATAAATCAGGACGCTCTTTTCTGGTTAAAACATATTTTATGATTAATTTCTTTCTAACAGATCGAGTTCTCTAAGGAGCAGCAGGATGGTAAGTTAAAAGCTGTAGCTGTTCATATGTGCAGACTCATAGAGATGGCGAGTGAGAAAATCAACTCCCTTGGGATGAGCTAAGTGCTGCCTGATTATCCACACCGGTGTTGTTCTTCTAAATATAAATTGCTTTCACTCACTCTAAATATAAACCTGTATAACTGAAGCCCTTGCTTATAGTTAGTGATCAAAGATCTAAGGAAATAAAAAATAGAATATAAGCCTATATGGCCACTGATTTCTAAATAAGATGAACTTGATACATAGGAAAGATTATATATGACATATTCACAAAGGTTTTAGAAACCTATTCGCAATAGATTTTAGAAAACTAATTTACTAATCAAAACCCTAGAGAGAGATTTGGTAGGTCTGAAGTGTTCTATAAAAGCTGCCCTGATGGTCAAACCTGCCTAGTCTATGTGGAAACATGGAATGGTGGACTGGAAGTGAATTCACAGACAGAGAAGGATCCTAGTCCAGCACTTCGTTAAGGGATGTGAGACATACAACTGGAGACATGACAGCTCTTTCTTCCTCAAGGACCAAAGAATTAGGAAGAGTATCATGATCTTGGATGAATTCAAACGGACTAGACAGTTTTCTCATGAACAGATACTATCAATGAATCTCAAACATTTTTTAAAATTGAAGAGACCCTGGATAGCTTTCCTAAAACTTAATTTTTTTCCCTTTGTGTCTTTGGATTCAAAAGGGCCCAATCTCCTAAACAAGCTCAATTTTTAGGTTAGGAAGTATAGGGAGAAAATTTTAATGGGGTGAAATCATCACAGTATATGGACAAACTAAAGTTCATTTATAGAAAAGAGAGACAGAAAAAGGTTAGTTTTTGTGAAGGTGATCAGCCATAATAATGTATAGTATATTACAATATATAAAATAGAAGTAATTATGGGTGGTTAGTAACTGTTCTCTACCTAAAGCCTTCCATATCCTTCAGTCTCTTTCAGGATCATGTTTGTTATGATGTTGTCTGGGTATCAGTTTAAAACAAAAGGTTATTTGCTGTAGTACAAACACACTGATATCAATATCATGGTTATTGGCCTCATGTAGACAGTTTAGATGATTGGATAACTTTTAATTCAAGATCATTTAAAGTTATTCTATGAAGGATTTGCCTTAAAGGAAATAATGATTCTAATTTGTTTAAATATACTTTTAACTGGTGATGCAGCCACATCATTAACCCTGACCTCCCGGTCCTCTACAGTTCTTGACTTACAATATCACCATGGCTGCCAAACTATCACTGAACCAAACAATGGAAGATTCAAAAACTCTTGCTGAGACAAATGTACTTAGTGTTGAGTGTGAGACCCATCATCCAGTATTGAAAACAGGTTTTAGCCACAGAATTGAATAAACATTGATACATTGGCCTGGGTTCTTTTTTCTTTGTGTCAGAAAAACAGATGTAAACTATTTAAACTAAGTGGGAATTCTGTGCCTTCAGAATAAATCAAAACCACTTGAATTTGTGTCCTTGCTTAATGAATGAAGAATGTTGTTCATACCATTCTATTTGGATTAAGGGAAGGGGAGAAAAGTAAAGAAAACTACAGCATTTTGAAGGTTTAGGACTCAGGCTGTTTCTTAGCATGACCACCAGCTACATATGGCTACTTAAGCATTAATTAATTTTTAAATTATCAGTGTTAAAGTCTGTATCTTCACACTCACCAGCCACATCTAAGTGTTCAAAACCACCATTATAGGGCAGGCAGAAAATAATTTCATCACCAGATATTTTGGAAATGGTGTAGTTCTGGGCAAAAGGTCAGCTGATACGTTCTTAAAGGACAAATAGAAAAACCTGTTAGGCTTTGCCTGCACTGTTGTCTGTGAAGACAGCTCCACTCTGTTCTTGAGGTTCAGCGAAAACCACAAACAATACATAAACAAAGGGGCATGGTGAGATTATAATAAAATGCGGTTATTATAGCCAGTCAAGGAAGGAGGTCTCCAGTCTGTTCTGGAACCAGGAAGAGAAGAACTAAACCTTGGGCTAAAAGTCCAGGATTAAAAGAATTAGTTCTCTGGCCTCTGCCTTTAAGTTACCACAGGATAATGTCAGAGTGATTCCATTACAGTCATAAAAGTCCCAATGCTACACCAGCATCTGAGCCGGGTGACTGCAAGCCCTCAGAGCACTGTGCCTGGTGTCTGAAGCCAGTAGCAAGTGGAGTCCAGGTCCACGTGACCTTTAGAAAGATAAAAAATAGTATGTGACTCATGAAACCACAAGGCATAAGTATTTTTTTTCCAGGTTGGGGCAGATTATGGTGAGATTGCATAGGATTTAAATAAGAATGGGAACATGACCTATAGCTAATTGTGTACATGGCACCCAGTGTAATCTTAGATTAAAAGGCACTGGGATATCATAAAAATTCGTGTTCCAAAAGATTTTTCTACAAACTTAAGAAGTTTGAGTTAAACTCACATAAAAAAGCCCCAGCTGGAAATTTGCTTTCTTGAAATTTTGCTAACATTGCCAATTAATTGAAGGACTATTTGGAGACTCTTAAGCTTTCTCAAGGCATCAAAATATTTTAAGTGGCTCTTGCTTCCCACACAGATGAAAGAAATATAAATCACTATCACTGGGAGCTCCAATTTCCATAATTAAAATTAATTCCATATTAGTAATAACGTGGCTTAAAACTAGAAATGCTGCTTTAAAATAATTCCCCTCAGAAACACCAAAAGGGTTGGCTGGTGATTGTTTAATAGGTGGAGATAACTTCAATGGTTGGAAGAAATTATAAAAACAGAGAAGAGTTTGAACTGAACCCTTGAAGGACCTGGGGTTAATTAGAAGGTTTCAGAAAATAAAAAGCCAGTACCCACCAGTGCCTGAACATATCGTGCTTCTTGCAGAATTCAAGGAGGCGTTTCTCCTGTTTGACAGAACAGGAGAAAGCAAGATCACCTTAAGTCAAGTGGGAGATGTCCTCCGGGCTCTGGGCACAAACCCCACCAATGCAGAGGTCAAGAAGGTTCTCGGGAACCCGAGCAATGAAGGTAGGTTTCTCGAAGATCAGTGAAAATTGGGAAGGGGCTCCCACACTATAGATTCAGTTTGCTCCTGAGGGTGGCAGCCATGCCTCTCATCCCTGGGAAGCCTCAGCTTTTGTAAATAAAAGAAGGAGCTACCTTTCATTGAGGACCTGTAAGTGTGATAAAAACAGCACACTAGAGGAGAGAAATGGGATGGAATGATGAGACCATCTTGCTCAGCATCATATCTAAGTCCAGGGCTAATGAGGTAAGGCATAGATGAGCACAATCCTTTTTCCAGAGTTCATACCTTCAAAGGCAAAAGTACATTTTAAAAAGTAGTTTAACTTTAACTACAATATAATTGCATCATCTCCCTCCTTTCCTCCCTTTCCTCGTGGAGCCAGTATACTGAGTGAGCTTTCCTCCGCCCCGCCCCCCGCCCCAGGCCCCTTCCTTCCAACCCTCCCCATGCTTCCCCTCACTCCCTCTCACATTCACGGACTCTCTTCCTTTTACTGTTATTTTTATATAGGTGCATAAATATATAAACACATACATACAACCCTTTGGGTCTGTTTAGTGTTGCTTGTAGGATATCAGGGCTGACCACTTGGTTTGGAGTAATTAGGGGGCTCATCCCTGGGAAAGGTGAAATCTCCCTCTCTCAGCTTTCCTCAATCACCTGTAGTTCTTTGTTTAGAAGTGGAGTCCCCTAAGATTCCCCGCATCCATGTTGTCATGTCTATTCTTGCCCTTCTTCAGGTTCTGTTCAGGCAGCCATACTGTTGAGGTTATAGGTGCATCTTCCCCGTGTCATTTCTAGGAGACACAATCTCATGGCAGACTTCCCAATCCTTGGCTCGTAAAACAAAATTTTAACAAAGACGTTGCATATAGCTAAAATATAATACACTTTGTATAAAGCCAAGGATAATCATAATGACATCCTTCTAAAGAACACCTATTTCTTGATAAACAACCATGAAAATAAAGTTGCAGTGTTCTGAAGCCACTGTGACACATCTACTGACCTTAACCAATGCACTTTGGTAATGTACAATGACCACTTTAAAGGAACTCAGCTATCTTAATTAAATAGGCAGGGTTACATCTTAATGAGTATTTTCTATTTACAATCATATATATATTTGATTTTATATATATATATATATATATATATATACATATATGCCTTGAAAATCTTAAAACAAAACCTGCTTTCTGTCTCCCCAGGTAAGTCCTGGAACAAGAATCAGTGAGGTACATAAGGGGAAATTACAGAAGTCACTCACTCCATATGGAAATCCAGTCATTAGTTCAGAACAAGGAAATTGCTTTTAATCCCAGTGGCTCATGGCAAAGTATAACAACCTATTGGAAAATGTGACTCTAAACAAAAAAGACAAGACACAAAAATGGAAGGTTCCTCAAGTAGAAATGTGGGCTGTTTGTCTTTGCCTTAAGGGGGAGAAGAATGAGGGGCAGGAAATTGATCCTGTGTTTCTCCTGATGACTAAGAATGTGCTGGTGGGTTTTTCTTTACTGAGAGAGAGAGAGAGAGAGAGAGAGAGAGAGAGAGAGAGA